>BQNB010003671.1:93853-113109 GCA_026074375.1 Tanacetum coccineum | reverse complement strand
GTATTTCTTTTTAACATTTTTTCTTGTTTATTGTAGTTTTGGTGTGGGACTGTGGGTGGTTTGTTTTATAATTGGTGTGTGATGTAAACTTAAAATTTATTTTGGTGTTGTTTTATACTTTATTGTGTTATTTAAACTTGTAGTAGTTTTTTAAAGAAAGTATAAAACTTATGGTGTTGTTTTCGTTTTTACTCTTATTAAGGTTTAACTATTAAACTTAAAATTTATGGCACAAACAAAATAACTTTCTTTTAAAAATAGATTGTTTGAATACTATTCAATGATTCAATTTCATTATATTATACCTTGTTTTTATAATATATAGGGGTCTAATAATTTACTTTTATTGGGTTGAGTTTTTTATATATCACTGTTTTAAATCATCGTAAAAATAATCCGTAACACCTGTATTGTTCATTTTCTCACCTATTTTGGTAAATTGTATGTTACTATTCGAAAAAAATCATATAATTGAACTCGTCTAGTGTTTTTTGCCGGTTTGTTTCGATCGTTTTCAAACTTTAATCCATCTTTTTAAAACAAGGAGTATTGTACGTTACTACGGGGGAGAAAAAATTGAGCCCTCTAATGTAAATTCCTGGCTCCGGTTCTTTGCTCGTAATATCTTTTAAACATTTAAAACAAGGTGGAAATACGTACAAAACCTATTTCAAAATAACAATTCTTACCAAATAGTTACTCTATCCTGTCCCAAAAAAGAATTAATTGTCCCCTATTGACTTTTTAAAGTCTTTACTCTTCCAATTTTACCTTAAATATTTTTGTTTGTGTTATATAATACTTGATGAAAATCTAGCTATGAAATACATTTAAAAACTAATCAATTCGTATAATCATTCATTAAGTATGATATAACAAAACTAAATTATGTAGAATTTTTTCGTAAGTATTGGACCGTTGTTGGGCCTGACTTTTGCATAGCTGTGAAATGGTTTTTTGATCATGGAGATTTTGCTATTGGATGCAACTCTTCGTTTGTGGCCCTCATCCCTAAAGTTCTTGATCCGAAAGTTGTTAGTGACTACCGTCCCATCAGTTTAATTGGAAGCCTTTACAAAGTCGTTACTAAGATCCTAGCTTCTCGGCTTTCCTTGGTTATTTCGGATCTCATCTCAGATGTTCAGACTGCATTCCTTCCTAATAGACAGATTCTCGATGGTCCTTTTATTATCAATGAAATCTTAGCTCGGTGCAAACTTAAAAAGCAACAAGCCATGATTTTTAAAGTCGATTTCGCCAAGGCTTATGATTCCGTTAGATGGGATTATCTTGATGATGTTCTCATCTCTTTTGGATTCGGTCCTAAATGGCGTTCATGGATTCGTGGAAGTCTGTCTTCAGGGAAGGCCTCTATTTTAGTTAACGGGAGTCCGACTACTGAATTTCATTTATACCGAGGCTTGAAACAGGGGGACCCCTTAGCTCCCTTTTTGTTTTTACTCATTATGGAGTCTCTCCACTTATCATTTTCCCGGGCAGTTGAAGCGGGAATTTTCAAAGGATACAAGATTGACCCTTCTACTACGTTGTCTCATTTATTCTACGCCGACGACGCGGTATTTATTGGTGAGTGGTCTCATTCTAACTTAAAGGGTATCATGAATATTCTTCGATGCTTCTCCTTACTTTCTGGTATGTCAATAAATATTCAGAAGAGTCATCTTCTTGGTGTCGGTATCCCAGATAATTGTGTGGCTGAAGCTGCTAAGTCTATTGGTTGTTTGATAATGAAAGCTCCTTTTAAATACTTGGGTATTTTAGTAGGAGATAATATGTCTTCTAAAAAGGCTTGGGACGAGACGATTAATAAGATGAAGAAGAGGTTGTCTAGGTGGAAACTTAATACCTTATCTGTCGGGGGTCGTCTTACCCTTCTTAAATCGGTTCTTGGCTCCACTCCTATCTACAACATGTCGATTTTCAAGGTTCCCAAATCTGTTCTTAATTATATGGAGAGTCTGCGTAGGAATTTTTTTAATGGCTTTCAAGAGGGTGATAGAAAGATTGCTTGGGTCAAATGGTCTAAGGTGCTTGCTTCTAAGAAATTCGGAGGGTTGGGAGTTTCTAGTTTCTTCGCTCTCAATCGGGCTCTTCTTTTCAAGTGGGTATGGCGCTACCTTTCTCATGATAACTCCTTATGGTCCCGAATTATATCAGCTTTACATGGCTTGAATGGTCATGTTCTTTCTGCTGCTTTCAATTCGACATGGAGCTCCATCATAACAGAAGTTAACTCCCTTAAAGTCAAAGGTGTCGATCTCATTTCTCATTGTAAGATTCGTGTGGGAAAAGGTACAGGTACAAGCTTTTGGAAAGATCTTTGGATTGACGATAATCTTCTCAAGCTTTCTTTTCCTCGTTTGTTTGCTCTTGAAGAGAATAAAGACATATCGGTTGCTGATAAGATGAATACGTCTATCTCTTCTTCTTTTCGTCGTCATGTCCGAGGAGGTGTAGTGTCACAACAACTTGATCAGCTTTCGTTATTACTTGATACGGTTATTTTATCTAATATGGATGACAGATGGTTTTGGGACTTAAATGGAGATGGTGTTTTTCAAGTCAAGGATGTTCGTTCTATGTTAGATGAGGCTTTTCTCTCTAAAATGGAAGTTCCTACTCGATGGATTAAAAGTATTCCGATTAAGGTAAACATTTTTGCTTGGAAACTTTATCTCGATCGTTTACCTATCTAGATCGAATTTGTCTCGTAGGAATGTCTCGCTTCCGTCTTTGGCTTGTCCTCTTTGTGATCACGTGCTCGAGGATTCGTCCCATTTATTCTTCGGTTGCTCTGTGGCGAAAGATATTCAGAAGTTAATTTGTAGATGGTGGAATTTGGATGTTCATCCTTATGAGTCGTACGAAGATTGGCTCTCTTGGTTCAAATCTATCCGTTTAGGTTCTAAGACGAAAGAGGTGTTGGAAGGCGTGTTTTACGTTTCTTGGTGGAGCCTTTGGAACTTCAGGAACCAATTCCTTTTTGCGTCTCTTATTCCCCGAAAGGATGCTATTTTCGACAATATTGTTTTACGCTCTTTTTATTGGTGTGTAGCTAGATGTAATAGAACTTTGAATTGGGTTAGTTGGCTTCAACACCCTTTTTTGATTCCTTTGTAATTTACTAGCTCATTGCTAGTGGTTCTAATAAAGTCGCCGTTCAAAAAAAAACATGTTATAGCATATAGAATAACATAAGCTTGGTAAAGGATGAAACCACCACCCACTTTGGTTTAAGAACCTAGAAAATACTATCAAATGTGTCTTTAGAAAGGGTTGTAATGATAGGCAAAAGCTATGGAAAACATGATAAGGGGTAATGAGGGAAGTTTTACTAGTGGCAAGTTAATCATCTACAAAATTACATGTATAAATGAGGCGTTGTTAAGCCAATACTCGACAAAACTTTAATAATCGTCCAAACTCTACATCAAAGTATTTCTTTTGTTTTCTCGACTCTTTCTTTACTTAAACATAAGTAGGATGGCAGTCTGTAAATTCTAACATATTTGTTTTTCTATTTTCATTTTTTCTATTTTTTTAATTTTTTTATATACACTTTTACCCTGCCATCATAAACCTGCTAAAATAAATAAATAATATATGACTCGGGATTTATATTGACATCCCTACACTTGAGTTTTTAGTAACTCAATAATAAACTAAATAATAACCCGTATTAAGAAGATCAATAAACATGGAGTACATTAACACGCATGGGGGTAATAAATTGACTTTCTTTCCCAATTCTCCATAAAATAAAACTACCATGAATCCTAATCGTCCCAAAACTGTGTACACTACCAAATGACTCGACTAAGCAACCATGTAATTAGCCAAACAATTAACTAGGGTTAAACATATGTGCTCACAATAATGTACTAAAAATTAGTACATACAAGGAGGGGGCAAAGGCGATTTGGGTGTAACATTTAAGTAGGGTGAAAAGAATGCTCTTCAATAATAATCTGGAATTTACATGAAAATCACAAGAACCGCAAAAAAGATAGACTCAAAGGGGTGTACTAGGGGTATCTTGCACTGAAAATGAGTGCTAAGCAAGGGTGTGGGGTAGTTATATGACTAATGAAATCATCATAACTATAACAAACTAAGGATAAAAACAAGGGTTAATCCTAATGCTTCTTATCACTTAGTAAATCCTAATCGCACGAATGTGATCTCATTAGCAGTCTTGGGATGAATCACTAAAACAAGTTCTAGAATCTAATATACTACTGGTATACTCAAGCATTATTCGTGTGATCTTATTGGCAATCTCGAGATGAATCACTAAAACAAGTTCTAGAATCTGATATACTACCGGTACACTCAAGCATTAAAAATGATTGCTTTTATTTCTAAAGATCTAGGGCCGAAGCTCGTATTTTTGAGGTGGAAATTTTTGAGTGGTAGGGTTTTTGTGCTAGTCACACAATTCCTATCCATGAGACGCTCTTAAAACTTAGTTTCACCAATATATGCCACAAATTTTTTTAAAGTTGGGCCAAAATTACCGTTCTAAACTATGTTTTAGTATATTACACATCTTTTTAAAGACAAAGCAAATGTAAATGGATGAATAGTTTCTAAGGCTTTCATTACCCTCCCTACACTAGGATTGAACATTGTCCCTAATTTTCTAAAAAGTACGCATAAAACGAGAAAGGAAAAATAAAAGTAAGGAAAAAGAAACAAGTACTCTCCTTGTTTGCTCAATATGGAAGAAGAAACATGATAAACCGGCTGAATCCTCATCCAAAAATCATCCAAGTGGAAATCCTAAGAGATCCTGGACTCTCCTCATCCAATATAACCTTGAAATCTAAGACAAACAACTATACCCACATAAAATCGACGAGGGATAATATACAAAATCGCATTATTAAAAAAATTCAAATACTAATAAAACAATTAAAGATAGAATACTTGTAGTAATGTTTACATTGCTTTCTGCAAAAATTCTGGAAATTCGAAAGAAAAAAATTCAAAAATTCAAAAAATGCAGGTTTTGCCTTGTAACAGATCTGACGCTGTCAAGATCTACCTGATCATTGCGTTTTTTTGTTTTGAGAAAATTTCTAAAAAAGTATCCTATTAACTATTTCTGGAAAAATGACTGCATAAGCCATGAAAACAGTTAGTGCAAATATATGACTCAAACAAACAAACAATAAATGTGAGTTAATATAAATTATCTATTTTATATGTTTGATGTGATTCTTATTAATCAAATAATTTATTCCTTACACTTGTTTCATGCAAGATACCTTTGTTTTAAATTAAGACGAAGTGAAAAACAAAACAAAGCATGATCACATAGTCATTCAAACATATAAGAATAAATAATAAAAATAAAAACACATGACACTCCAAAAATAAATAAAAATAAGAGATGAGTTGCCTCCTAACAAGCGCTTTTCTTTATTTATGAGTCTTGTAGATAGACTCAAAGTCACACTCCTTACGTGACTCCATCATTCATCACACTACTATCATCCTCATTTTCTATATCATGATCATAAATGAAGAAGTTATGTCCTACAAGGTTCTTATCATCAAAAACCTTACTTCTTAATTTGCTAAACTCTATCTCGTCTTCTTTGCACCTTTCAATTCTTTTTTCCCATTCTAAAATTCTTCTATTCATATGATTAGTAGGGATCATGGGGTCTAGGTCATTTCTTTCCTTATTATTGACTTTCTTAGGAAATCTTAAAGTCTTAATGAACCTAACTTTAAATTTACCCGTTCTAAGTGTCATTGATTCATCACTACACCTAATATCCGCCTTAGTCATTGATTCGTCTATGTCTAAGATGACAAAGTCTACGAGATACACAAAACTGGCTACTTCTACCAACACATCTTTTGCAATTCCTACGGGGTACACATAAGAGTGGTTAGTTAGTGAAAGTATAACATTGGTCTCCATGGGCTTTTCACTAGTTAGTTTATTATAGATGGTTAAAGGCATGATATTCACATCCGATCCTTGATCGGCCAAAGCATTCATGAATTTTAGCTTTCCTATAGTACATGCAATCATGAAACTACAACCTCTTTCTTTTTTCTATTCAACTTCTTTTTAAATATTGCATAATACAATGGCCCTACGGGTAATGATTCATTGGTTTTTCTATCCATTTTTTCTAAGCGTGTTTTTCATAAGGCATCATTATATTCATGATTATCTATAAGATCTTCAAATGTGTTCCTATTGATATCATGTTTTAGGAAATACCCTATCGGATATGATCTATGCATCTTCATAAGTATATCCGTGTATTTTCTCCATTTAGTTAGGTCATCGTCTACTCTCCTATCAAACTCATTTTCATCAACTTCTTCCTCTTCTCTAATTCCTTCATCACCCAACACTTTCCTTTGTTTTACTACCTCAATATCGATCACCTCGTCACATTCTTCTACTTCTTCACCTTCCTATTTAATAAGGGAGATGGTGTTGACGTACCTAGTAACGGAATTACTACTTTCCTCTCTAACTAAAACCTTTTTTGGAGCCTTTTCCTTTGTATATTCTTTTAAAACTCTAAACATCTCTGCCATTCTTTCATTGATATCCTCCCTTTTCCTATAGATAGCTTCTTTAAATCTTTCCATCCATTTGGTATGTGTCGCTATATAGTTTTGTACTCTAGCGTCAAATCTAGGCTCGAATGTGCGTTGTTGGAGTTCCGAATAAGCACGTTTTTCAAAAGTGAAGGGATTTGGTTTAGGTTGTTCGGATGAGCTTGATGCACGTCGGTTTAAGGAAACCATGTTAGCATATGATTAAGGGAGTTGTGTTGGGTTTGTTCTTGGTGGTTGTGCTGTTTTCGGCTTTTTAAGCAAGTAATTAACATGATCTTCAAGCTCAATGAGCCACCGTTTAGGTGTACAAGAGGCATTGGTTGGCAAAGATATTGCCTTAAGTAGCTTACAAACGAGGACACTTGAGTCATTCTAACTTTTGTTGTCATAGAGGGCAATATCCTCAATGATTTCCCAAGATTCCTCGGCACTCTTGTCACGTAGTTTTCCACCGGCTGCATCAGGATTTACTAAGCCTCAAAAACACATTATTTTTAGCACTTTCTGGGAACTTTTTGTGAAGGCGTCAGAAAGGTGGTCACGAAGCTTAAACTTGTATTTTGTCTTCGTTTCTTCTCCAAATCCATCCCAAGTCACGTGTATTTCATCCAATTACTTTCCAAGTATCTAAAACACCAAAAGAAATGATTTAGTGCAATAAACGAGCATATTTGCATGATTTTAGAGGTTAAATGATCCTAAAAAGTGTATAATTTTACACCTTATCAGGCACGCACATAATACTCACGCTAACAACTTGACGGGAACCTAAAACAATTCATTCAGACATAAGAACACATAGTTAATAAGCCTTGGCACACCAAACACGATCGCAAAGTTTTGTAACTCTAAATACATAAAGACAAAAATAAAAATACACTTTCGGTTTGCCACACTCAAATAAAACACACTTTACGGTACTTATGATTACACGTAGTTTGTGTCAGTACTAAACGACTCTCACTTACCCAAAACAACAGGACACACACAACGTTTTTTATAACCATCATTTACATACTACAATATGTTCTATCTCACCACCATTTCATAGCCTACAAAACCACTACAGGTCTCCACAATCGATGAGGATTCAGATAAACACCTACATCAAGCGCCATAAAACATAACATCATTAAACAAACGGTAAATTCATAACTTTAAAACACAAACAAACACTCAAATGCTCAAATATGCACTGACGCTAAAAACTATAAACTCGCGAAAATACTAGTAATTCTATTACTTTTAAACACGAACAACGCCTTAAATGGTCAAGCACAAACCTTAAACGACACGCTTGTTTATAATAACTTTAATACATATTATCTTCTAATTTAACCTCGGGTTTTACAATCATCAGTTGACCGAATCATCATATCAACGCAAGGATTAAATGAAATTCTTTAGTCTCACAATGTATAAAAGATCAACTAAACCAATCGAAAACACGCAACACCGCAACATGCAACAACCACATCCAAAGTAAATATGCAAAAACCTATAAAACTACAACATGCAAATCCTTACCTAACTAATCAACAATGGACAAAGACCCTAACATGGATAACTACAATTTTTACTAACAATTACGATATCTAAAACAAAATCAAGTACCCCGATCATCGCTTCAACCAAAACCCATAATAAAATTTACCGTAAACGAAAAAAATTAAAAACAAACTAAAAATTTGCAACATGCCACAACCCCAATCTTCAACATCATAAATCACAAATCAGGAAAACGAATAAAAAGGTATCACTTACAACATGTAATCTTTGGTGGAACTACCTTAGGATTAGAGGGGGTTGTGCCCCCTTAGAATTTGTCAAATTTACACTCTTAAACTTTATATTTAAGTACACTTTATATTTTAAACCTCAAAATTTATTAAATAATCATAGTTTGACCCTCCTACAGTTCAAAAAATATATATTGGCCCTACTAGTAAAATCGGTCAAGCTTCGCCACTACCTGAAATGATCATTTGTTTAACTTTATTGCTCAGAATTTAATAGTTTGTGTTAAAGGTTAAAACTATGTCATATCACATATATCATTTGTGTGTAAAGAAGGAGAAATAAGAGAGAGGTGGTTGGTTAAAGAGAGAAAGTAGAGAGAATGAGGAGAGAAAGGAAATGGAGAGGATTATATTTAGAATGAACCAACACACACCCCTCCTAACATGCTAGGAGGGGGTATTTATACCCTAAGGCCCTTGTTGGGCGTCTTGGGCTTTATCACGGGCCAAGCTTTTCTTTGGTTGGGCTTTAGGCCCTATACACAGACAATATTAAATTAAAGTCCGAGCCCGTGTTCCCGACTAGTCTACTATATTCTATTACAAAGATCCTTTTACGTATGACCAATACGACAAATAATAATGACTGGGACTTTCTTTGTTAATTAATATTTTCTAATTCTAACATCGTATCTATAAGAACATGTATATTTTTATTGTTCAACAATTTCTTCCTATACTTATCATTTTATTCCTTTATATCACAAAGTTGTTTCTATTTGTAAGTGTTAAACACATGTTTTTCTAAAAAAGTCATGTCAATAGTGGAGGCAAGAAATAATGTAGAGTTCTTAGAGGAAGAAAGACTTCAAATTCAAATAGGTACTAAAAGATGATTCAAGTAGGGAACGAAGTGGGTTAACATTTTGTCTTGGCCAAAATATAATAAGTGAGTCTAAAGGTAACGAGTGAATAAACTTTAACCTTATTAAAAGATATAATTATATATAATACATCTTTCAATTGAGTTGAGCTTATGCTTAGAAGTTTTCTGTATCGACTCGAATATTTACACCCCTAATAAAGGTATGAAAGTAGTGAGGTACACTAAAATAAAATTAGCCTTTAGTAAGGAAAATGATTGGTCACTAACAATGTAAAAGCTTGTCACAAAGCCTTTTAGTGACCAAAATTATGGTGGTCACTAGTCGTCACTCTAAGTCAGTCAATAAATTTATTAGAGACCAAAGTATGCTTTGTCACTAATCTTTCACCAAATTAGTGGTCACTATATTTTTTCTTGAAAAGCAATATATATCAAACCAAACAAAACAACTTACAAACAAAGACATCCACCATTAACAAGATGCTTAAGAGGTGGACCTAAGAAAAATACATAAAAATTACTACTAGAAACAACATTAAATTAAGACAAATAAAACTATATTGGTACAAAAAACTGTTGGAATGTGGTAGTTGGATCCGAGGTTTATACGACTAGAGATACGTGAGCCTATTGGAGGCACACACGTTAAACACATAGAATGCGTTTATTATGTAATATACTTCAGGTAATGTATTTAAATAGCCGTTATAGTTTATAACTAACTAAAGATTATTTAAATATGTAAACCGACGGACTAAATCGACAAAACCTAAACCATAGGGGCCTATAGAAACATTGGACTTCAGCTTGCTAATTAGTCTCATGCATATCTATTTTCAGTATGTGGATAATTGGGATAGTAAGAGAACTTTTACTTTATAATGAATGAAGATACAAGGTATTTGTTATTCATACATATAATAATTGTTATCCTATATTTGCATGTTTAATCCTTGAATGATTTTATCATTCTAAATATGTCCATTGTCGGATAGCAATATTGGAATATTTTTAAATAAGACAAATGTGAGTGTTGCTTGTATTTTTAAATACATGGATGGTTCCCACCAAACTCATATGTTATTCACAATGGTTGCATATTGGACACCCTAACTGTCGTACATTTACTTTTGGATCCTTTTCATGAGTAATATGTCGAAAATGGTTAAATAAGTCATCCTTAAACTTAAGATACAAGCAAATTCTGCATATATAGATATCACTTTTTAAGTATAAGTCAAACACTATCCTGAATAAGGTAGTTATAAAAGCTATTCTTGGAAGTGATGTGAAGCAGCATCCACAACACTTGTAGTCAACAAAGAATGTGTTCCTCCACTTGATAAGTGCAGTATGATACCATGGGCCCTCTATAGAATTAATCAGATAATTGTATGGTCGTACCCAAAGGGTAATTCAAGATAATTCTTAATTACATTTGGTATATCTGAATTAACTTCAATAATGAGAAAGTAAATTATTAAACTATATGAAATGAGTTAGGATCCATATCCATGGTTTAACGGTATCTGTAACAAAGGGATGATAATGGCAAGTAATACATAACCATTATAATGAGAATGTTCTTGGAACTTCATCTTAGGTATTTCTAGTTTTAATAACAAACGAAGTATTGCTAGACGTTTCCATTGTTAGTTTAAATATGCAAACCGAGGGAATAAATCGACAAAACCTAAACCATAGGGGCCTATAGAGGCCGGCCATATGTGTTTAATAGAGAGGGGTGTTTGTGTCGACTTAGGAAAGGGAGGAAAAATGAAACATTGTGCTTTTCTTGTTCTACAAGGAATAGGATTAGAAGTGTATATATATACCCTCACGTCCTAAGCTTAATTTAAACGTTCCATAACCCTAAACCAAGAAAGAGTTTTGGTTTTGCCTCCCCTACTCCTAAATGATCGAACCAAAACCCTTTAAAGGTTTTTGGTGTTTTTTAGTTCCCTTTTTCCCCCTATTTGATTTTGGTGAAACCCTTTAAGGTTTTTTTTGGTGCAAAGTGCGTTCCCACAAAGTTGATCATGGGTATTCAAGGTTCAAGGGATTTGGTTTATTGTTCTCCAAGGCGACAACAACATTTAATAAACCAAAGGTTTTGTTTTTCTTGGTTTTCGGTTCTACTGAATTTGATACAAAACCCTTATTAGGTTTTGTTGATTTTTGGTCCATATATTACCGAATTAGGTTAAACCCTAACTAGGGTTTACTGATTTCTGTTCAAACCCTAAAAGGGTTGTTAGCTGATTTTCGATGGATAACAACTAGGTTTGTTAGAGAGTTTTGATCCAAGAAAGATTATGCACAAGGTGTTTGTGAGGTTTGAAGTAAATACTAGCATCTTGAAGTATTCGTTGGACTTGTTGTATGAGCAACCGTAGAGGTGACAACTTAGTCACTAAGTTTCCATGTAAAGATTCTCGTTGATTGTTTTAGTCATTCTACAAAAGGTTAGTGTTTCTATCTTTATATGTGTGTTAATCTTTAATGTCAAACTAGATCCATCCGTTGCGTACTCGTAGTAAATATGGTTTACTAGTTATTAAATCCTAACAGTGGCATCACGAGCCAACCTCGTTTGGTGTTATGGGTTACACACTTATAAAACACTCTAGAACTGCATGAGAAACCTTTATTTATTGTTTTAATTGAAAATTATGGAAATAATATGTAATTCTTGCCATAAAGAATAAATAAAAACCTAGAATCTTTCCATATTGTAATATTGCTAGTTAATATAGTTGAACTTGAATAGATTTAAAATTAATAGTTAATTGAGAGTGTTAAATCTTTTATTCTTTTCAATTATCTCGGCCTTAAGACTCACACAATCATGTTACATGATGGATGTGGCGATCTAGGCACTTTAGCAGAAAACCTAGTGAGAGACTTTTGGTTCTTAGTTTGGGGAAGACTCATGTGAGACCTCGGGGTATTATGTAATTTACTGCTTTTCTGAATATAGTCTGTCTTCACCTCATCCCCACTTTCTGTCTGTTTTATATGCTTATGTGTTTATACTCCTTGTGACTTGTGACTATATGCAAAAGATTTTTTGAAACTCTAAACAGACTAAATACTTAAAGAGAATCTTGGTTTAAATTTGTCTGTGTAATTACACACATAATTAGATATTTCTAGTGACCTTTATGTGTTATTTGTAAAACTTGGTTTTGACAAATAAATACGGACATTAAACTATGAAACTTGTTTTCTTATAGAGATAAAAGTTTTTCTTAAATACATCATTAAGTCAATTGTCATATCGGCTCACCCATTTGAACAAACTATAAGAGAGGTATAAGGTGGGACGTTTCCCAAAAGAAGTCGGGTTTTTAAGAAGCTTCGCGCTGACCCATTTCTCCGTTCTTTGTGCGTTCAAATGGAGCTACCGAGAACTTTTGACAAAGAAGATGTCAAGATTAAAGTTAACAAAACGTTTTCTTAACTTGTGCTACAAAGATGTTTTGCATGCTTCTTTGTACATGATTTTATCAAATATTTTGATAAAAATTATGTGTATACCCTTATATGAATTTGAAGTCAATGCCAACCAAAGTAAGAACACGTGCACTTGGATTGAATTCTCTGGTCGACCTCAGGGCCTTTCCAAGCCACGGTAAATTTTTTCATAGGTCAGATCAATGTTAATTTTTGCATGTTCTTTTTTGGTGGACTTAAATCGAGTATGCTTGGTCTTACCTTAGACCCGAGGTATAAGATAAGACAAAACATGTACATGACATTACTATATGAGTTACTAAGGTCATGTGTCTCATAAAACTAAGAGTTGCATCTGTATGCAATTAACGCTCAACGTTTACCTCTTGTCCTACTTGTTTAGACGTTGGTCAGACCTCCGGTAATAAGTGGGAGGTCAATTTGGATCTTAGTCTTATTAGTAATTAATTGGGTAGTTAATTATTTTAAGAATTTAATTATCAAAAATACTAAATTAAACTTTCTATGTTCTGATTAATTATGTTATTGCAACATAATTCGTAAATGAAAGTTTATTTTCTCAAGAAGACAAACATAGTCTCTTTTCTGGTAAAAAAAGTGAGATTTACTCCTTCTTCTTCTCATTGGTTGACAAGAATAAGATAGGGTTATAATTGAATTTTTTCCAATTATATTTAAACTCACTTTCAATCTTTCATTACCCTTTTTTCGGTTCTGAAATCTTTGAAAGATAAAATATTTTGTGTAACTAGAGTACATTTTGTCTATAGCGATGTATGAGTTTAAACCGCAAATAAGTAAAGAAAATTGCTAGTTGGTCTTCTAGGTAAATTTTCTTGGTCTCGATTCATTCCTTATAGTGCTAGACACCCTTGTGGCTAGGCAGACCGATTAAGGAGGAATTGCATGCTAAAAAATAGTCAAGTTAATGAAAGCATGGATGGCTAGTCCCTCATCTACATAAGTAGAACTTCATATACTCAATTCAATACCTAAGTACATTGCTACTTGTAAGCATTCTAAGTGAGTAGGAAAGTAAATAAATCGCTATTTGCTTTCTACTGGTGATGTAACACTTACAATGTTGACAAATCCAGTGGGAGCTTTACGTTTTACTACTAAAAAGACAGTCATGTGAGTTGTCAAATTCAGTGGGAGCTACACAATTTATTTCCTTGTTAGTTACACATATTATTTCTAGCTTGCTTTGAAATATTTATTACTTTCAGAATATGAACGACTGTAGTTTAAGGAAAATTGCATTTTATTTTATAGATAACACGTTGCCTTTTCGATGTTGCTTTCCGAAACGTTATCTATAGATAAATAATCCACAATTCCTTATTAAACATTATGGTTTGAAATCTACTTGTAATATCTATGACACTATCATATTGTTTATACAATCGATCGCTTGTCGTATTGTTTGTCTATATTAGATAATGTTGTGCCGTACACAAGTAGGAGAAATCTTAAGTGTGTGTAAAGAACAACATATAACAATATGATTATTGGTTTCTCTTGACCGCAAGGTAAGAAAGCTAATAAATCTACTAGGACTTAAACACACACGATGTTTGTTGCCCTATTACATTTAAATCTCAAGATATAATATATAGCTACTTCAAGTCTTTGATTCTATGTTTTAGTCAAAATAATTATGGTTAATTATATAATCATAATTATGAAGTATAAAATTAACTTGAAATTACTATTGAACTCAAGAGTTTGCGTTCATAATTACTTTAGTTAGTATAATTATGTTTGGTTGTTAAGACATAATTATGAAATCCTTGAATTTATCAATGACTCATAACATAAAGTAAGTAGTAAATTGTTATGTCTTCTTGTTAACACATAAACAATAAGGTTCTTGAATTATTCAAAGACTTGTAACGTATACTTGACATGTTCTATTTTCTTGAAACACATGAACATAGAGTTATTGTACTATTCAAAGATATATACGTTATAGCATGCATTTGGTTTTAAAATACTTTGTATTCAATTTGGCTCGACCCACAATTGACAAGTATTTGATCCAAAGAGAATTAAGTTATCTAGGGAATTCTGATGGAGTCTCGCAATTTTAATACTCATAAATACCACTTTATTATGATATGTCTAATGTGTTTTATTGAACACAAACAATTATTCATTATTATTTGATTTTGATAACTTAATTTGCATCTACACCAAAATCGATCAAAGTAGAAATTTGCTGTCGTTTTCCTTTTTTTTTTGTGTTATGGATGCACTCAATATATTTCCAACCTAGAACGTATTCAAGACATTATCTACTTATGAATTGAGATGAATCTCATTATGTCTTGATTAAAGTTATGAAATTTGTTAATATCTTATGAAGCATATTATTAACAAGCTAGAGATGAGAACTATAAAATATATTTTGTTGTCCCATTTAAGAATAATTTATTGTTGCTTAAATACTTAGTATTTAGAGAATTATCTCTACTTACAAAAGTAAGTAGGAGCATCTAAAATCTTGGAGACATTCAAGAACAAAATACATAACCTTTTGAATTCACTTGCTGATGTCATACTAAGGTTAAACATGAAAATGTCGAACCAAAGTATAATGTAACTCTCATTCATAAATCCGCAAGGATACCTCATCAATGAAGTGATATTTTAATATCAATGCTGAGGAATATGAGTTAAAGGGTCATAATAAACCTACTAACTAAATAAGATGAATTATCACATCTTGAATCTGATAAATGTCTTAGAATTATGAATGAAAAGATAGTCCTTAAAAGAACAATCAATGTTTTAAGCTTGATTGATCTTTCACCAAGCAGTTAAACTGTGAGTTTAGAACGAGTTTCTTTTGAAGAAAGGTTTTATAAGGACTAACTTGTATACATATGAATGCCTGACTGATGATAAGAGGTTTTAATCTTACTCAAGCAATTGACTATGATTAAATCTTTCTTTTCTACATGCATTAATTATATAAAGATAACTAATTGTCATACAGGTTTTCTTAAATCTGACATATGGCGAATTAAGGATCATAACTCTTTATTTAATGATTACCTTTGCGAGAACGATGTGTAATCAAAAGGGTTATGAGTCTATATTTGAAATAAGATAATTAAGTTTTATAACTCTTTCCTTTATGATTACTTTTGCGAGGACGGTGTGTAACAAAAGGGGTATGAGTTCAAAATAATCTTTATAAAGTATACAAGATAAAAGAATCCAATTGTGGATTAGATCATGCATCTAGGAGCTCAGATCTTAAGTTTAATTATAATATGATTTTTGATTAAATTAAGATAACTCCTGAGTACACCTGACATCAAGTGGGAGCACTATATTTTATTTTCTAAAATTTATATGTTGTATAACATATTGAAGGTATCATTCCATCTAAGCTAGATGTTAATCCTTGAGATTGGAATGAAACTTCACTCGGGAATTTAGGAAATTAAACAAACGATCTAGGAATAAATGTTTATTGATATAAGCATATGCGGTGATTAAGTCCAACACAATGCAATATATTAAACAGGCAAGTCTTAAATGATATATTTAACTTGAGATAATTTAATACATGGATGGAAACCTTGTGTTTTTAACTAAGGATTCATCATGTATATATATTATATTGTGTATGAGACTGGTTGTTACTCTTGCACAAGAGCAAGATGAGCTAACAACAATAGTATCTAATTAAGAGTATTTAGAAGACTGACAACAACAGTATCTAATTGAGAGTGATTTAGATGACTGTTAAAACAAATGTTTACGAATTATATAAGGCATAGTGTTGTTTGAGTACACATGATGCTAGAGAATAATCAATTCTAGTTAAAGTAAGATTTTATTATTTTTGATAAATCTGCTAACTAGATATGCTCAGCTAAGAGCATTGTTGCACTACGCATTAAAGAATAAGAATACTTTATATTTTAGGAAACTATAAAGATGACTGTTTGAAATAAGTATGTTTCTGATTTCAAATACCCATTAAAGGTACTGTCACATTTCCATACTATGATACTTGCAATAGTATGAAAATATACATATGACACTCATCATGTCATTCAAATCTTTCACAATTTGAGAATTTTAAACAAGTATTCGAAAAGTTTACACGTATGACTATTTAGTTGTCTTGTAAAGAAAGAGTTGAGAATGTTAGAAACATTAGACTTCAACTTGCTAATTAGTCTCATGCATATCTGTTTTTAGTATTTGGATAATTGGGATGGTAACACAATTTTTATCATTCTAAATATGTCCATTGTCGGTTAGCAATATGAGAATATTGTTACATAAGACAAATGTGAGTGTTGGTTGTATTTTTAAATACATGGATGGTTCCCACCAAACTCATATGTTATTCACAAGGGTTGCATATTGGACACCCCAACTTTTGTACATTTACTTTTGGATCCTTGTCATGAGTAATATGTTGAAAATGGTTAAATAAGTCATCCTTAGACTTGAGATACAAGCAAGTTTGGCATGTGTGGATATCAATTTTTAAGTATAAGTCAAATGTTATCCTGAATAAGGTAGTTATAAAGGCTATTCTTAGAAGTGATGTGAAGCAACATCCATAACACTTGTAGTCAACAAAGAATTTGTTCCTCCATTTGATAAGTGCAGTATGATACCATGGGCCCTCTTTAGAATTAATCTATTAATTGTATGGTCGTACCCAAAGGGTAATTCAAGATGATTCTTGATTACATTTGGTATATCTAAATTAACTTCAATAATGAGAAAGTAAATTGTTAAACTATATGGAATGAGTTAGGATCCATATCCATGGTTTAACAGTATCTGTAACAAAGGTATGATAATGGCAAGTAATACATGACCATTATATTGAGAATGTTCTTGGAACAACATCTCAGGTATTTCTAGTTTTAATAACAAACGGAGTGTTGCTAGACGTTTCCATTGTTAGTATAAATGTCGTCCGCTACTCCAACTCCCAAGTGGGAGCTGTTGGAATGTGGTAGTTGGATCCGGGGTTTGTACGACTAGAGATACGTGAGCCTATTAAGGGCACACATGTTAAACACATAGAATGTGTTTATTATTTAATATACTTTACGTAATGTATTTAAATAGCCGTTATAGTTTATAACTAACTAACGATTATTTAAATATGTAAACCGAAGGACTAAATCGACAAAACCTAAACCATAGGGGCTTATAGAGGCCGGCCATATGTGTTTAATAAAGTGGGGTGTTTGTGTCGACTTAGGAAAGGGAGGAAAAAGGAAACATTGTGCTTTTCTTGTTCTACAAGGAATAGGATTGGAAGTGTATATATATACCCTTACATCCTAAGCTCAATTTACACGTTCCATAACCCTAAACTAAGAAAGATTTTCGGTTTTCCCTCCCCTACTCCTAAACGATCGAACCAAAACCCTTTAAGGGTATTTGATGTTTTTCGGTTCCCTTTTTTTCCCCTATTCGATTTCGGTGAAACCCTTTAAGGGTTTTTGGTGCGAAGTGTTTTCCCACAAAGTCAATCGTGGGCATTCAAGGTTCAAGGGATTCGGTTTATTGTTCTCCAAGGCGACAACAACATTTAAGAAACTAAAGGTTTCATTTTTCTTGATTTTTGGTTCTACTAAATTTGATACAAAACCCTAATTTGGTTTTGTTGATTTTCGGTCCATATATAACCGAATTAGGTTAAACCCTAACTAGGGTTTACCGATTTTGGTTCAAGCCCTAAAAGGGTTGTTGGCTGATTTTCGGTGGATAACAACTAGGTTTGTTAGAGAGTTTTGATCTAAGAAAGATTCTACACAAGGTGTTTGTGAGACGTGAAGTAAAGACTAGCATCTTGACGTGTTCGTTGGACGTGTTGTGTGAGCAACTGTATAGGTGACAACTTAGTCACTAAGTTTCCAAGTAAAGATTCTCGTTTGATTGCTTTTAGTCATTCAACAAACACTACTACAAAAAAAGCCAAAAATCCATAAGAAAACTGGTTAAAATAACCCCATAAATTGATTTGGAACCATCTCCCGAGGGGGGGGGGTATCTTCCCATGATCGAAGACAAATGAAAATAGGTATGCAACCATGTCTCTATTAGAAAACACACCTTTACTAGTGTGTTCCCTCCCTAAGAAGTGGTTGTCATATTAAAATAAACACATAGAACATGATTATTAGGAAAATGTGACACTGGTTCTCATCCGCAACAATGTCTTATAAAAAAATCCAACTCTGACTTTATATAGATTAAAGAAGATATGTTTTTTTTATTTTTTTTTTATATTTTTTTTAGTTTTTTTATTATGTTGTTTTTTTTTTTTTTTTTTTTTTATTTTTTGTTTTATTTTTTTTTTTTTTTTTTTTTTTTTTATGATTTGTTTTTTTTTATTTTTTTTTTTATTTATTTTATTTTTTTTTTTTTTTTTTTCTTTTTTGTTTTTTTTTTTTTTTTTATGTTGTTTTATTTTTTTTTTTTTTTAATTTTTGTTTTTTTTTTTTTTTTTTTATATTTTTTTTTTTTTTTCTTTCTTTTTGTTTTTC
>BQNB010003671.1:23853-88853 GCA_026074375.1 Tanacetum coccineum | reverse complement strand
CCAATGTACATTAGCCTGATCTTGTCCTACTTTTGTCCAAGTTACATTAGTTTTTCTAAGCCCCATAAAAAAAAAAAACAAAAAACCAATGGGGAAAAACTAAGCGAGTCTTTTCTACGCTTAGTTTGGACTTAACTCATAAGTAATAAGTACTTATTAAAATGTGGTGAAATAGCAACAAAAGGAGTTTATCAAAATCCACCTAGATAAGTACATAAAGCAAGAATATATCTCGTAAAACACAAAGATGAGTTTAAAAGGCAAAAATAATAACCTTGGAACTACAATACTTTAATCTTAATAAGTAATTTAATAAGCAATCCAAACAGCCCGCCCATATAAGCAGTTTTAATAAGCAATTCAAACAGAACATAAAAGATGTTTACATAGGCAATGCTAAACAGTCCTTAGTTCCTTATAAGGGGAGGTTTCATAAAACATAACACTATTTATGAAGATTGTACATGAAACAAATATATTATTAAGCTCTCCTCTACAATATGCAAGAAACCATCACATAGATCAGGACACAAATCATAACCCGTCTAAGATTTTAGATAGTCCCGGTTTTAAAAGAAAACCTGGGGATTTATTGCCTGTTAAATCACCAACTGCATATGTTGTGATGGATTCGATGGAATAAATAAATGGTCTATGAATTGAGTATATATAATGTTTAAAGTTGGTTTAATTGTGGGCTTTTAAGAATTGTAATACGATACAAATTCTTATTGTATTATGAAGTCTGCAGTTTTAAATAAAATTTACATTCTAGTCCAAGAATATGAAAAAAGCTTTAAAAGAACATAAACTTATGCCTTCACCTTTAGAAGCTTGTTGGAAAAAGTTTACGATAAATTTAAATGGAAAAGTTGAACCATTTTAACCAAAAATGGTCTTGATCAGTTTCAGGTTTGTACACTAAGAATGACCCATTTTAACCCGATAACGTTGTTTTGATTTTTACCTTCGGGACCCATTTTAACCCGATAACGTTGTTTTGATTTTTTACCTCACTCGTCCATCTTGTCACTTCTAGCACTACCTTCTGCATCACTGGAAGTGGAAGTGAAAATTAAGCATGCATTCACTAATACATCAGTTATTGCGCTAGGTTTAACATTATGCCCAAGCAATGTCTTCACATTTGAGGTGTCTAATGCTGAGAACAAATAGTAAGGTACAATGTAGCCATATTCCAATCTGCATTGAAAAAAGAAAGATCACTTCAGACCAAAAATTTGGTAACAAACGCCCCTTAAGTATTGATCAAGCTTAGAATACATTTATACATGGTCTTACGGGTATATGAGATTCTTTCATACTTTTTAAATGAGAAAAAACAATATCATTGGATTCAAAACCTAACCAACAAATGCCTTAAAACGTAATCCTCACATATAATTAAGCACCAAACATCTATTAAGTTAACACGACTGTTAGAAAGAAAGTTGCACTCGATTTATCTTTCCAAGACATCCAATATCTATGACAGGAAGAGAGCGTCACCTTCAACAACCATTTAAATGTTCTCCCTAGCTATGCCAAACAAAACGTTGGACAATTACTGTTTCATTAGACGCTTCGGAAGACAATGTTACACATTTGACAAAAACAACACGCATTAACCTTGATATCCAGTTACTTAGCATACGACAAGAAGTCATGCTTCTTATTTAGTTTCATTATCACAAAACAGTAACTTTTTCATTCATGTGACTAAATTATTTTAATTATCACATTTACTTAAGAAGTTAACCAACTTTAAGCCAACAAATAGCAATAATTAAAAAAAGACAACAAAATTAACCATACCTTTGAAATCAATTACAAAATTGATAAATCAAAATTGAACTAATCTGATTTTAAAAGATTAGATTTGCTTGATGCCATAGAAAAAATCATCGATGAATTCGGGCTTTTTTTTATTTTTCAATTGTTGATTTAGGGTTTGGTTGCCTGCTTGGAGCTGTGACCTTTTCAGGAAAAAGAAAGAAGAGAATAGGTCCCGCTTGGTTTTCCTTTTTTTAAAGATATTACAATTTACTCTGAAACTATCATAGAATAACTTTGGAGTACATGTGTAATTTGTTTCTTTTCAAACATAATTTAACAAAAACAAAATTATTAGAGATTTTATGCCAAATAAAGAAATATCTAAAGTTTTTGATTAAATATATTTAAAATTAATAATAATAATTAAGAGAATCTTTCCTATTAAAGAAACAATCTTTTTTTTTGAAATACGAAAGTCCCCACTTTGCGTTTTCCTTTACTAGATAAAAGATATAAAAGTGATGGGGATTAGGGTGTTTTAATATTTTTAGGGAAATCTAAAAGTGGCACGGTTTCATTTGTGGCCTAGTGGGAGATTGGGCGGGATCTTGAAAAAAATAAATTTTAGACATGGGGGAAAATAGGGCGGCAGGTTTCAATTGGGAAAACTTTTGAGTTTATCAAAATATTTAAGTTTGAAAATATTACTATTTATCAAAAACATCTATAAAAAGAGTGGTTTGCACCCCCCAAAACCAATTTTTATACAATTTCTATTATGAAAACTGGTTTTTTCAAGAAAACCTATTTTCATTCATTCCCTTCCCACTAGTTTTTTGTCATAGAGATAGGGTTTTACATAACTGATCTTTTTTTTTTGGGGAGGGGGTGTTTATAGCCTTTTGTGTAGTAGTGAAAAGGTTAATGTTTCTATCTTTATACGTGTGTTAATCTTTAATGTCAAACTAGATCCATCCGCTGCGTACTCGTAGTAAATATGGTTTACTAGTTATTAAATCCCAACAAAAACATACCAAAGCCTAAGAGCCTCAAAAGAAAATGAAACTATACACCTACTGTCCCATTAGCTTGCTAGACTCACGAGCTACAAGGACACCAACATCCAAACACCACATTTATGCATATAAGCTGAGAGTAGCACATGAAAATCGCAGATTGAATTTCGCCCCAAACTGTGCATAGAACCTCAACCTGCAGCACCACAGGCGACGTGTCATAAACTACAACCTGAAACATATTGCCAAACATGCCTTTGATGCAGAACCAAACAGAAAAAGCAAAACTATATTGCCAAACACCCTTTGTTGCAGAATCAAACCACAACACTATAACTATGGGGTTGCAATATTTGACGTTGAGCCCACTGTCTCGCCATAAAACCTATTGATTAACCAATATGCACTTACCCGGATCAGATAGCCACAATTGCCACTCAAATGGCTTTTCCTTATTCTTCTACTAATCCATTCAAAGCTTTTAAGCTTTATGTTTTGCACTATTTTGTTGACACTTGAGACTTTGCCTTTAAACACACGCGTATTTCTTTCTTTCTAGATGAAGTACCCGGCTGACCACGTAACCACTTGCCACAATATTCTCGAATAATTATGAAGGTTAGCTCCTCCACCGTGCAAGAACATGTCCCTAACAGTGAATGCGTCAACCATGCCCAATTTCCACCAACTAAATATATTTTCCCAAACACTCATAGCCATATTGCACAAAATCAAACTATGATCACATGATTCCACCATATCGCCACAACACGGGCAGAGAATCGTGTCTAAGTCAATACCCCTCTTATCAAGTTCCACACGAACCGGTAGCTTTCCTTTAATAGCTCTCCACACAAATATATTTACTTTTTTTGGCACTAATCTATTCCAGCGCGTTTCATCTTTTGTATTTTCATGATTCAAAATTTTTTCTTCCACCATCTTTGTTAGTGTCTTGACCATATACTTTCCATCATCTCGAGCATTCCATCACCAAACATCCCTACAATCAATATAAATCGATACATTTTGCAAAACGCTAATTAGCTCCTCAATTTCCCTATAAGCCCTTCCTCTTGGCTCCCTAACCCAATCCCATTCCCATACCCATCCATTGTCACCCCATCTCCCTTTTTCCCCCACCCGACCCTCTTTCCTTCTATCTAGATGATATAATCGTGAAAATCTATCCCTAAGCCTCGAATAACCTACCCATATATCACCTCACTATATTGTTTGGACACCGACGAATAATCATCACAGTTCTTATAGTGACGAAAAGGATGGTCGCTGTTATGTACTATTATTGACTAAGAAGTATTTACAGACTACTACTGATCGTTAGAAACAAAATGTGGTTACTAATTATGAGCATACACAAATAAATATTGGAACTAATATTTATTTTACTATGTACATGTAGTTTTTTCGCAAACAAACAAAAATTTAAAATTTGTAGCAATGCAAATGTAACCTTTTAAAGCATTCACAAATTATATCAAATTCACAAAGACTAATTGTATTCATAGAACACAAATAGAATGGTTGAAGCTCGCCACAAATCCAACTAATAACCTATCAAATTCACCGGGTGTGTGATTTCTTCACTAACCATCACAAAGATGTCTTCGGCAGTTCTAATGTTAAACGTATAAGATTGTGTATATCCCTCATATTAATTAGTATGTAAATCATCTTAATAATTGTCATATATTACGTATTTTATTTTATTGATTAGGATATCCTAACTTGTATAACACTAATTATAGTCATGAGATAAATGAGAAAAAATCAAATCAGCCATGAAAACTGCGGAAGTAGAACAAATTAAACTCAACCCAAAAATAGCCTAAAATGAATCAAACTTGAAGAAAACAACGATTAAATAGTGCGTTACCATATTGCTTACTCATTGAAATCTTGTCTCGTTTACTTGAAACAAGATATGCCATTAAAACAAGTTGTTATAATTTATGATCACAGAAATCTGAAAGTCGTGTAAACACTTTCAGATTGAAGTATTTCGATGGTTCTATCGAAATCTCAAATCGGATAAAACTCATATTAAGAATCGAGAATATGTTTTTATTGTTATATTGTTATGAAAACGAACCAGAGATTGATAATATATATCTGACCGACAAAACTGAACATCGGTTGTAACTGTCATAGCAGTTATTTTAACTACTGAATCAGACGTTCAAAGCCTTGATTTAGGTTTAGAGAGTAACTATTTGGATTCTAAAGTTTTTTGGGGGGGGGGGGGGGGGGTGATCAGTCCTTTTTTGTCAATTCGAGTTTTACTAATCTTACATTGGAAGGTTGTGTGTTTTATTCGATTGGTGTGATTAGTTGGAATAAACTTACGAGTTTTATATTGGAAAAACGAATCTGAACAAAGAGTTGATTGAAAATATATTATGTGACAGTCCTTCCTTGGAAACTTCGGAAATAAAAAATTTGCTGTGGGTATAGGCGGATTAATATTACTTCAAAGAGTGTCAAGAACTTTTTGTTTTCTGGATACGTGGATCCTGAAGATCCAGAAGGCTACATTAGTGATCTTGAGGATGTCTTGAAATCAATGTTCCTCATATTTTATCACTTACTATCCAACATAAATGTGTCTCCTTCAGTCAAAGCTCACTTAAGTTACTGTAAGTGTGTGTTCTGGTCCTTCTGGAAGACCACTAACGCATAAAGAAGAGAAAGAAGAAATGCTTAACGTATTAATACTTAACCTTCGCCATGTCAATGAGCTTGAAATTGGGGAATTATGCTTAGAGGTAAAATTAACATTTTTAATTGGTAATACGAGGCTAACAAAGTATACTTGTGGACAGGTTGATAATCTTAGGCTTACGCCAATTCATTAGCTTATCAAATCTTGGTCCTGTAATTTTTAGCTTATGGTTGTCTTATTCAGTTGTGAATTTGTTTGATGCTTCATCATATGTGTTGATTATAGTGGGTGATATGGCATGATAAGTACCGCATCAGTGAGTGAAGGCAATCGGGTCAAATAGCTCTGCCCGTTCACCGTGGTTGGGTCTGAAATTGGGAATTGTACAGTTGGACAATTTTTTTTGAACGGCTGATAATTTATTGATAAAAAAAGAGTCTAGCAAGGAGCTAGAAACTTAAAGGAACATATGAAAACAAGAAAACAATAAAAGCAGTTGTTCCTTGCACACTCTTTGGGAGATTTTCTCCCATCTTGTGTAAGGTTACAAAATCATATTATGAAGGGACAAACAACACAACATGTGCTTGATTGTGTAAACAATATGATAATGTCATAAATATTACAAGTAGATTTAGAACCATAATGTTTAATAAGGAATTGTGGATTATTATTCTATAGATAACGTTTCGGAAAGCGACATCGGAAAGGCAACTGATTATCCATAAAATAAAATGCAATTTTCTATAAACCATGGTCGTTCATATTGAAAAGTTTGAATTATTTCAAGTAGGTTCGTAATAATATGGATGACTAACAAGGAAATAAATCTCGTAGCTCCCACTGAAATTAACAACCTTACATGAATGTCATTTTAGTAATATAAAAACGCAATGCTCCCACTGGATTTGTCAAACTTTGTATGTGTTTACATTACCATAGAAGCAAATATGCAATTTATTAATTCCTATTCTTCTTTTTTTTGGGTAAAGGGGAAACAGCCCCGGTAAGTATGCAATGTACTTAGGTATTGATTAGAGTATATGAAGTTCTACTTTTCGGCGGGGGATTCTAGCCATTTATGCTTTCTTTTAACTGATTATAAAGCATTGCAGTTCTCCTTTATCGTCTACATAGCCACAAGGGTATTTAGCACTTTAAGGAATAACGTGAGTCCAAGAAAAAACATCTAGCAAATATGCTAGTTAATTTTTTTTTTTTTTTTGCCTTTACTCGTTGCGTTTAACTCATTACATCATTGACAAGTGCAAGATGTCATTTATTTTTGGTAGCTACAAACAAAATGCTTTATATGTACATCAAAAATATTTTATATTTTCATTATTTAAAGACCAAAAAGGGTATGAAGATCGTAAGTGAGTTTAAATATAATTGAGGAAAAATTCAATTATATATCTTAGTTTTGTCAACTAAGGAGAAATGATAGGAGTAAGTCTCACTCTTCTTACCAGAAAAAGAGACTATGTTTGTCTTTTCTAAGAAAAACAAACTTTTGTTTACAAAGTATGTTGTAGCAACACAATTAATCAGAACATAGATAAGTCATTTTTTAGTATTTTCGTTAATTAATGTCTTAATAGAATTAACTAACCAATTAATTACTAATGAAGACTAAGATCCAACTTGACTCCCACTTATTACAGAGGTCTGGCAGTGAGTAAAACAAGTAGGGCAAGTGGGTAACGAGATCGTTAATTGCATAAAAATGACCTCTTAGACTCTATGTGGCCCGGTCAAACATTAATCGACAGTACTATTGTCAGAGCTTGTTTAGTTCTCATCTTATGCCTAGGGTCCAAGGTCTGACCAAGCAATACTCGGAATTAGTGACCAAAGCAAGGAACATGCAAAATCGCCAGAGGTTGACCAGTGAGCCAATTCGCCATGTGGTTTGATGACCCTAAGTCTGACCAAAGAGGCCAAGCCAAATGCACGTGTTCCTGGTTAGCTGGCAAAGACTTAAAATTTAACACATAGGGGTATACACATAAAGTGATAAAATGGCGTGTACAAAGAAGCATGCAAACAACTTTGTAGCACTAATTTTTAAAAACCTTTAATAATGACATTGTAGTGACATGCCATGGTTCACGGTAATCACAATCGAAGCGTTCAAAGAAGCGGAGAATGCAGGTCAGCGCGAAGCGTATATTAAAACATGAATTATTTATGAGTGTTGACACTTCGCCTTAAGCTTTTCTTATTGTTTGTTCTAGTGGATGAGTCGTTCTTCCCATGTCGTCCAATAGGTCCAGTGTTTTATTAGTCAATATATTTGATTTGATATTTGTTAGCTTACCTTCCTAAATTTTATATCAACTAATTTAGGAAGGTAACTAATCAAATATCAATCAAATATATTGACTAATATTTTTAAGTTCATGAAAAACATGTTTAGTAGTTTTAGGTCAATGTATAGAGAATCCACTAGGGTAAACATTTCTAAAGGTTTATACTTGTGGTTATGACATTTAATTTATAAAACCTTTTAGTTTTTTATATCTATCTCCCCTATGTATAAATCTTTTTAAGGTTTATATAAACATTCTCGCATAATTCAAATGCATTAAATTTAAAAAGGTATAATATCTTAGGACTTCTTCATGCCACCAAGCTTGACAATGGATGTTTACTATGGTTTACAAGATTTTCGAACCTTTCAGAATTTTATAAACCTTTTCATAAACCACCATAGTGGATGCCCTTACAAAAACATATTTTCCACAAAACACATAGCATGTTACAATGAATATGTTTTAGGCGTGTAGAATTAAAGACCGGTTTAATGTCATCTTACATTATTTATTAGTTCGTATTCTATTTGTTTAGGCATGTAAGCATGTAAACTAGTAACAAATAGCATTGTTGGGAAACATTAGTAAACAAAAGATAACATTAAATAAAACGTTGTACACAAGTATATCCGAGTTCTTTACGCGTTTCCATTGGAGAACCATAGGACCCTCACTATGTTTTTAATCAACTGCGTAGATGCCCCATTCATCATCCAAATTATATGTGGTTGCAGTTAGGTCTTATAGCCGGAATTTTAGAAACAAATCAAACTAGCAATTTAAAAGATCTAGTTTTCATAAAAATAAAATATTTAGTTTCCAAAAATAAAATATTTACAAGATTTTTTAAATAATTAGGAAGATTTATAATCCTAAATAAACAAATTAAAAGAAGAAACAAATATAGCTAATTAACAATTAATTTCTATTCCCCTTACTTTCTATTGTCTATTAACTTTTAATTCATTATTCTTGAAAGATCTAGCATTTTTTCCTTTATTAATTTATAGTAAAGATTTGCATATCTTTACCATATTTACAATAAATCAATAATAAAGAAAAATAATCGCAGCATAATAATAATAAAAAATCAAATCTAAGCGTGTAACAAGGCGTAAAATTCGATTTTTAAGCATGTAACCCTAGATGCCAAAACGAGTTGACTCGTGATGCCACTGTTGGGATTTATTAATCTGCTAAAATAATTTAGCTCGAGTGCGAAGCTGGATGGGATTTAGATATGGCAAGTAGGTTAACAAATTTTAAATAAGAGTGTACCTTTGCGATTATTCTTTGAATACAAAAACTTTAGAACAAACGCCTCTCGGTTGATCACACTATCTGCCAACCAAGTATGTAAGAATTGCTAGTCTTAACCTCACGATCAAACACTCACGTGTTATTCAAAAGTAAACGCACGCCTTGGCGGTTCCTTTTGAAGTCGAACCAAACAAACCCTAATTAAAAGGTTTAAACCCTAATTCGTTACCTTTGAGGAATCACCAAACAACCTCCTACGTCGTATCTGAATTTGTCAAGCAAGGAGTTCAGCAAAAACCGGGAAAACCTAATTCGCGGTTAACCGTGGTTTAGGTTAAATCACCGAAACCCTAAATCTAGCAATTTAGGGGAGGCGGTTTAGGTGAGAAAACCAAAAAACCCTAAAGGGATTAGGGTTCGGTTCGTGGGTTTTTGGGAAGAGGGAAACACCGGAATTATTTAGTGTTTTGAGAGAGAATAGATTGGAGAATGTGGGATATGACGGTTGTTTATATTTACACCCCAATAACCCTAAATCTTGAAGGAAAAGATTAGTATAATTCCAATAATTAAAAACAAATCTTTCTCTTTCCATTGGTCTCCTTCCTTATAACCTGGCCACAAACACCCTTCTAGAAACCTTGAGGATTTCGGCCAAACAAGTACTCCTTATGGTTCGGGTTCTTGTCCGGTTTTGTCCGTTTTTATTCCCTCGGTTCTATATTTAGAATTGTAATTAATTTAATTTAACACGTAACTAATTTTAACGTTATTTAAATTATATTTCGTGAAGTAAAAAACGCATTCTTCGTGTATTAACGTGTGTGCCCCCATAGGATCAGTATTTTTTAACGTTTTAACTTGCGGAACCGATACTAATTTCCAACAAAATTTTCCGTTAAAAACTAAACGATAATAAACCCCATGTGAAAATCTTGTTAATTAGGTTAATTAGGGTTAGGTAGGGGTGAGCATCGGGTCAGAAAGACCGAACCGAAAAACCCGAACCGAAACGAAATAAGGAATTTGCAAAACCGAAAACCGAACCTGTTAAACCTTATATAAACAAACTGAACCGTATAAGGTCGGTTCGGTTCGGTTATGTAGTTCGAAACCGACCAAGTGTCGGGTTTGAGCCGAACCGAACCGAACCGACAAAACCGAAATATATATCCAAAATCGAAAACCGAACCGAATAAGCTCGGTTCGGCTCGGTTTGTCGGGTCGGGTCGGTTTTCGTTTTAGTTTGGTCAGCCCTAGGGTTAGGGTACTAGATGGACCATATTACCAATTTTGGGGTACTTTGACTGTATCCATTTAATATTTAGGGTAGTAGGAGTTCCAGTTAGCCAAATTCAAGATACTAAAATACATTTTGGCCTATTTAAAATAATACAAATGGGCAACTACTATGTTGGATAAACGTTATTTAGAAGCTAAACAATTAAATTATAATGCATTAATGTGGTTATTGTTTTTGTGTTAATTATGGTTTGATATTAAAGTTGTGTTTTTGTGTAACTTTGTAATATCATTGTATCATCTTATCGATTAATAACCTTTTTAGCAAGTACATGTATAATTGTCATTATGTTTTATTAAAGAGTTTGTGTCTTATATGGTATCTCTTGTTGTGTGATAAGATACTTAAATTAAATTCGTTCCCAGGTTTAAGTCTTGCCTAAAATGATTTTTATCAGGTGGCACGTAAGATCGTACGATCATTATGGTGTGTAAACTAACCTTGTGTGAGTTCTCTAATTATGTGGGGCCCCTAATTTTATATCTGTTAATATACTAAAAAAAACTTTTTTTAATTAAACCCCTCCCTGTTTACTTCATAAATATTCCACTTATTCATACATTTTTTATACATAACTCTCTTTTCATACACACTTCTTACATTCCTCATTTAAACAAAATGAATTCGTATACGTTAATGGGCATAGATGTAGAAGAATGAGAAGAAGTTATTAGCCGTAAGAAGACTTTTATTAAACGAGCGATTGTGTTTATTAAGCGTAGACGACGAGCAAACCGACTGACAAGAAACAACATAACTCGAGATCGTTCTGGTGCTCATGAGCGTTTAGTCGCCGCTTTTTTTAGCGAGGACCCGATGTACGATGCATTAAAATTTCGGAAGATGTTCTGAATGGCTCTCCCCCATTTCAACCACATAGTTACTGCTGTAATTAATCACGATCCATTCTTTCGTAGTAATATGGATTGTGCCGGAAGACAAGGCATTTCCGGGTTGCTAAAGTGCACATCTACAATTCGTCAATTGGCATACAACGTTCATGCTGATTTTTAGATGAATATATGCAAATCAGCGAGAGAACTTCACATACGGCTCTTGATCATTTTTATCTAGTTGTTATGGAAATTTATAGGACTGGATTTTTAAGAAAATCCACGGTGACTGATATTGAAAATCTGTATTTGCATCACGAAGAAAAGCACGGGTTTCCGAGGATGTTAGGAAGACTTGATTGAACGGATTGGGAGTGGTCCGGTTGTCCGTACACATTGAAAGCGCAATACGTTAGACGTGATCATGGTCCGAATCTGTTCATTTGCTTGAAAGTTGTTGTCGCTAGAGATTATGGTATTTGGATGCGTCTTCGGTTTGCGGATTCGTACAAACGCATAGCGTTTTATAATCAATCGCCTTTATTTAATACCGATCTCAAAACCGACGAGCAACAAGTGATTCCTTTTGTGCGCTAAACGATCGTAACTTTAACTAGAAGTCGGGATCTATCTTGTTGACGGGATAACCTGGAGTGGCGCACGTTAAGACGATTCCAGAACCATTCTGATGATGACCACAAGCGAATTTTGTTTTAAGGAAAAGTAGAAGATCGGCAAAGAAAGATGTGGAACGGCGTTTTGGTGTATGAAATAAGTTAAATGGCAATATAGCCAATCCTACACGGAGCGCTAAAAATGATAGGTTATTAATATGTGTACAATGCATCATATTACATTAATGTGATTCGAAATACAAAAAAATATGCGAGTATCTCCCAAATGGTTTTCGGAGGAAAGCACCTTGATCCGGACGACCTGTTATGAAACGAGGAACAAGTGCAACAAGTTTATGAGGTGGATCAGATCATCACAAGCACATCAAAACCTTCGACACGATTTGATCGAACACTTGTCTCTTAATGTTTAGTTTAAGCTTTTATGGATTATCTTTTTCATTATTTGACGTTTGTGTATGTTTTTAATGTAATGAATAAAGAGTTTTTATTTAGGTTTACGTATTTAATTAATTTCGTACGTTTACGTTTACATTAATATTTACGTTTTTAGTTTATGAATAAAAGTATTTAAATAAAAAAAAGTGAGTAATGTGAGTTTTAGTTGTAAGGTGAGTTCTTATTACGGTTGAAATGTGAGTTGCAGTGAGTTTTAAAGTTGAAGACTGAGAAACTGATGTGCGCTGACCATACCAGAATGAATTTTGGGTCCTTTTTATACCATGCAGCTTAAACAATAGCCTCTTAACAACATCTCCTCTTAACGAACTCCCAATAGGTATTTGTTTTATCTCATTGTTGGAAAGTTAATCGTAAAATGAAACTCTAATTAAGATATTTAATCGTTTTATTTGGAGGTTAAAAGGAAATTAGTATAATTTTAGTAAGATGTTTTAGCTTTGCGTTTCCATTGGAGCATTATCACCTTTTTTTTTTTTTTTCCCCCTTTCGCACCCAGTAATTAAGGATTTGACAATCACGTTGACTTTTTATCAAGATTTTATGCTTTTGTTGATGTCAATTAGTCTAATCAAACTTAACAGATTCGGTAATTCTTTTTCCTTCTTTCTTTTACTTCTTTTTGTGAAAGTTGACATGAAATAATACAAAGCATATTCAGAAAGGAATATATTTGTTTTTTTACACTTGATTCTCTATTACATTTTATTAGCTAAATATCATATAGATTCAGTTTCACGATTTTCTTGTTTTACATTTGGTCAAAAAGGACAGGCAGATGATAACTGATATGATGGGTTGACATTTTAATTACTTTAGTTATATTAGGTAATTTAGCAAAATCCTTTTTGAGGTTTGACCAAAATACTTTCTTGTGCATAAATTTCACAAATTTGCACAAAAAGTGAGTAAATTGGATAGATGAAACCTCACCAATGTGAAATCAAGTATACTTTTGCCTTATAAAGTTGACAACATATATAGTGGTTATAATAAATTCAAGATTCAAATTTATCTTTTTCATAGAAAAAGCAACATGAATATATACATTTAAGTCGAATCTTACATTATAAGTGATGCTTGAGCATACACAGCCCTCAAATATTTAATCGTCGCTTTTATATAATTTTTAAGTTATTTGACTAATAATTGTAACTAAACTAGAGATCAAGTTGGACAACTACGAATTATAAGAAATAGTCTTGATATAATAGGTTATTTAAACAAAAGTTAATACCATGCATCGTTTATTCATCATTCATTCATTTGATTATTAGTTAAAAAACAAGTCGACACACTAATCATAGTAAGAATCACAAATAAATTTTGATACTTATCTTGAAAATTAATTACGGCATTCAGATCAAGTTATAGCATTTTGATAATTAATTATTGTTGTCTGAATACAATGCAACATAAGAAGATAACGTGAATTATTTGAGAAATGCTAGACTCACACCATTTTTACAAACAAACATTCACACTCACATGTGGCATGTGAGATGTACCAATTAGGTTGCATGAAATTTTCTTTTTTTTTGACAAATCATTTTAATTTTTACCCTTCATAATTATATGTCACATGTGGGTGTAGATGTTTGTTTGTAATAATGGTGTGAGTCTAGCATTTCTCAAATAATTCACGTTATCTTCTTATGTTGCATTGTATTCAGACAACAATAATTAATTATCAAAATGCTATAACTTGATCAGAATGCCGTAATTAATTTTCAAGATAAGTATCAAAATTTATTTTGTGATTCTTACTATGATTAGTGTGTCTGACTGTTTTTAACTAATAATCAAATGAATGAATGATGAATAAACGATGCATGGTATTAACTTTTGTTTAAATAACCTATTTATATCAAAGCTAATTTCTTTTAATTCGTAGTTGTCGAACACTTGATCTCTAGTTTAGTTACAATTATTAGTCAATAACTTAAATTTTTATAAAGCGACGATTAAATATTTGAGGGCTGTGTATGCTCAAGCATCACTTATAATGTAAGATTCGACTTAAATGTATATATTCATGTTGCTTTTTCTATGAAAAGATAAATTTGAATCTTGAATTTATTTATAACCAAATATATTGTTGTCAACTTTTTAAGCAAAGCATACTTGATTTCACATTGGTGAGGTTCATCTATACAATTTACTCTCCTTTTTGTGCAAATTTGTGAAATTTATGCACATGAAGATTTTTTTGGGTCAAACCTCAAAAGGTTTGCATAAATTACCTAATATAACTAAAATATATAAAATGTCAACCCATCATATGAGTTATCATCTGCCTGTCTTTTGACCAATGTAAAACAAGTAAATCGTGAAACTTAATGCTAATATGTATTTTAGCTAATAAAATGTATTAGAGAGAGACTCAAGTGTAAAAACAACAAATATATCATTCTAGAATAAGCTTTGATTATTTCTTGTCATCTTTCACATAAGGAGTAGATAAGAAGGAAAAAGGAAATTACCGTTCGGTTAAGTTGATTTAGACTAAATTGTCTCTTCAATGCATAAAAAATCTTGATAAAAGTCAACGTGATTTCAAATCTTAATGACTGTGCGAAAAAGGATAATAGGTGTTAATGCTCCAATGAAACGCCAAAGCTAAAAAACAATCTCTACTTATAATTATACGTAATTTCCCTTTAACCTCCCAAATATAACCTATTAAATATCTTAATTAGAGTTTCATTTTACGATTAAATTTCAACAATGTGAAAAACAAATATGTACTCTATTGGGTGTTGTTAAGGGAGCTTTGTTAGAGGAGATTGTTTAGCTGCATGGTATAAGCACCAAATTCAATCTTGGTATGTCTGCGTCACATCAGTTTTCTGCTCTTTCAACTTTAAAACCTCATTACAACTCAATTAATTTTTTCTTAATAAGAATCACTTCCAACTTAAACTCACCTTACTCACATTTTTTTATTTAAATACTTTTATTCATAAACTAAAAACGTAAATATCAACGTAAACGTAAACGTACGAAATTAATTAATACGTAAACTAAATTAAAAACCTTTATTCATACATTAAAAACATTACAAAGACTTCAAATATTAAAAAGATATTCCATATAAAGCTTAAACTAAACATTAAGAGACAAGTGTTCGATCAAATCGTGTCGAAGTTTTGATGTGCTGGTGATGATTGGATCCACCTAACTCATAAACTTGTTGCACTTGTCCTCGTTTCTAACAGGTCGTCCGGTTCTTGTGCTTACCTCGAAAACCAAGTTGGGAGAAATCGCATATTTTGGTATTTCGAATCACATTATGTAATTATGATGCATTGTGTACATCATATAATAATCCTATCATTTTTAGCCGCTCGTTGTAGGATGGTTAGTATTGCCCTTTCTTTTTCAGTAAAACCAAAACGCTTCTGTTTCCACATCTTTCTTTGCCGATTTCTACTTTTCCTTAAACAAAATTCGCTTGTGGTCATCATCAGATGGTTCTGGAATCGTCTTAACGAGTGGCGCCAACTCCAGGTATATCCCGTCAACAAGATAGTATCCACTTCGGTAAGTTACGTCGTTAGCCACAAAAGGAATCTCTTGTGCTCGTCCGGTTTTGAGATCGTTAAATAAAGGCGATTGATATAAAACGCTGATGTCGTTGTTCGATCCGGCAACACCGAAGACGCATGCCATATCCATAAGTCTTGCGACGGAAACAATCTCAAGCATACTTAAATGAACAGACTTCGGACCTTGTTCACGTCTAACGTATGCGCTTTTCAATGCGGTCGGATAACTGCCCACTTCCCATTCGTCACATCACAGTCTTCCTAACATCCTCGGAAACCCGTGCTTTTCTTCGTGATGCAAATACAGTTTTTCAATATCAGTCACCGTGGATTTTCTTAAAAATTCAGTCCCATAAATTTCCATAACAACTAGATAAAAATGATCAAGAGCCGTACGTGAAGTTCTCTCGCTGATTTGCATATATTCATCTAGAAAATCAGCATGAACGCCGTATGCCATATTGACTGAATTGTTGTGTGCATTTAGCAACCGGAAATGCCTTGTCTTTCTGCATAATCCATATTCTACGAAAGAAATGGGACCTGTGATTAATTACAGCAGTAACTATGTGGTTGAAATGGGGGAGAGCCATTCAGAACATCTTCCGAAATTTTAATGCATCGTACATCGGGTCCTCGCTAAAAAAAGCGGCGACTAAACGCTCATGAGCACCAAAACGTATCGAGTTTTTTTTTTTTCGTTTGGTTTTTCTTGTCAGTCGGTTTGCTTGTGTCTAACGCATAATAAACGCAATCAATGCTCGTTTATTAAAAGTTTCTTTCGGCTAATATTCTTCTTATCTTCTTCGAATATATGCCCATTAAACGTCTTGATTTCATTTTTGTTTAAATGAGGATGTAAGATGTGAGTATGAAAAGAGGAGTTGTGTATAAAAAATGATTGAAGTAGTGGGTATATATAAGTAAAAGGGAGTCATGATTTTATGCTGTATAGGTTTATTAAAAAAATTTTTTTTGTATTAAAGTATTAAAATTAGGGGCCCTATCTATAATTTAGAACTCACACTAGGTAGAGTTACACACCATACAGATCGTACGATCTACGTGCCACCTGATAGAAAATCATTTAGCAAAGACTTAAACCTGGAAAATTTAATTTAGTAGCTTATCTCCACTAACAAGAGATACATTAGAGACAGAAAACCTCTTTAAATAATACTATAGTGATACAATTATACATTGTACGTCCTAAAAAGTAATTAATCGTAAGATGATACAATGATATTATAAAGTTACACAAATAACACAGCTTTAAATATCAAACACATAATTAACACAAAAACAATAACCACATTAATGCATTATAATTTAATTGTTTAGCTTCTAAATAACGTTTATCCACATACGTAGTTGGCCATTTGTGATTATTTTTAAAGGCCAAAATGTATTTTAGTATCTTGAATTGCTAACTGGAACTTCCTGTACTACCCTAAAGTATAGAATGGCTACATCATAGAGTACCACCAAATATTGGTAATATGGTCCATCTGTACACTAACCCTTGGGCTGACCAAACTAAACGAAAAAAACCGACTCCGGACCCGACCACACCGAGCGAACCGAGCTTTATTCGGGTTCGGTTTGGTTTTCGATTTTGGATATATATTTCGGTTTTGTCGGTTCGGTTCGGTTCGGCTCAAACCCGACACTTGGTCGGTTTCGAACTACATAACCGAACCGAACCGACCTTATTCGGTTCGGTTTCGGTTTATATAAGGTTAACTCGGTTTGGTTTTCGGTTTGCAAAATTCCTTATTTCGGTTTCGGGTCGGGTTTTTTCGGTTCGGGTCGGTTCTGACCCGATGCTCACCCCTACCTAACCCTAATTAACTAAGTCACATGATTTTCACATGGGTTATTATCGTTAGTTTTTAACGAAAATTTTGTTGGAATTTAGTAGTCGGTTCCGCAAGTTATACGTTAGAAATACGTGAGCCTATTGGGGGCACACCCCATTAATACACGAAAGAGTATGTTTTCTTCACGAAATTATTAAATAGTCGTTAAATTAGTTACGTGTTTATTAATTTAATGATACATTCTAAATATAGGAACCGAGGGATAACAAATCGACAAAATCCGGGAAAACCCGAACCTTAAGGAGTGACTTGTTTGGCCGAAACTCCCCAAGGTTCTAGAAGGGGTGTTTGTGGCCGGTTATAGGAGGAGACAAGGAAGGAGAAAGATTTGTTTTAATTATGGGAATTATACTAATCTTTTCCTACAAGATTTAAGGTTATTGGGGTGCCTATATAAACAGACCTCATATCCCTCATTCTTCATTCTATCTTCTCTCAAAACACTAAATAATTCGGTGCTTCCCTCTTCCTAAAAACCCACGAAACGAACCCTAATCCCTTTAGGGTTTTTTTGGGTTTTTCTCAACCTAAACCGCTCCTAAATTGCTAGATTTAGGGTTTCGGTGATTTAACCTAAACCGCGGGGTTAAACCGCGGAATTAGGTTTTTTCTCGCTTTGCTTGAACTCCTTGCTTGACAAATTCAAGATACGCGTAGTGGTTGTTTGGTGATTCCTCAAAGGTAACGAATTAGGGTTTAAACCTTTTAATTAGGGTTTGTTTGGTTCGACTTCAAAAAGGAACGCAAGGTGTGCGTTTACTTTTGAATAACACGTGAGTGTTGGATCGTGCAGGTTAAGACTAGCAATTCATACATACTTGGTTTGCTTTGATTGTTTACGTGAGCAACCGTAGAGGCGTTTGTTTTAGACGTTTTTTGTATTCAAGAATAATCGCAAAAGGTACGCTTTCCTTATTTAATATGTGTTAACCTACTTGCCATAACTAGATCCATCCGCTGCGCACTCGTGGCTAAATTAGTTAGCTAGATTAATAAATCCAACAGTGGCATCACGAGTCAACTCGTTTTGGCATCTAGGGTTACTCGCTTAAAAATCGAATTTTACGCCTTGTTACATGCTTAGATTTATATTTTTTATTATTATTAATATGCTAACGATTATTTTTCTTTATTATTATTTATTGTAAATATGGTAAAGATATGCAAATCTTTACCATAAATTAATAAAGAAAATTGCTAGATCTTGCAAGATTAATGATTAAAAGTTAATAGAGAATTAAAAGAGGAATAAAATTAATTGTTAATTTAGCTATATTTGTTTCTTTTTTTAATTTGTTTATTTAGGATTATAAAATCTTCCTAATTATTTAAAAGATCTTGTAAATATTTTATTTTTGAAAACTAAATATTTTATTTTTTATGGAAACTAGATCTTTTAAATTGCTAGTTTGATTTGTTTTCTAAATTCCGGCTATAAGACCTACTCAATCACATTAATTTGTGATGAATAGGGCGATCTAGGCACTTGATGAAAACCTAGTGAGGGTCTTATGGTTCTCCAATTGGGGAAGACTCGTAGAGAACTCGGATTATTACTTGTTACTCGTTTTATTTAATGTTATCTTGTTTATTATGTTCCTACATGCTTATTTGTTTACTAGTTTACATGCTTACATGCCTAAACAAATGGAATACGGACTAATAAATAATGTAAGATGACATTAAACTGGTCTTTAATTCTACACGCCTAAAACATATTCATTGTGACATGCTATGTGTTTTGTGGAAAATTTTGTTTTTGTAAAAGGCATCACACTATGGTGGTTTATGAAAGGTTTATAAAAATTCTGAAGAGGTCTAAAAACTTGTATACCATAGTTAAACATCCATTTCGCAAGCTTGTGTGGTATGAAGATGTCTAAGAATATTATACCTTTTTAAAATTTATTGCATTTGAATATCGACGATGTTTATAAAACTTAATAGATTATACATAGTGGAGATAGATTATAAAACAAAGGGTTATAAATTAATTTCATAACACAATTAGAAACCTTTAGAAATGTTTACCATAGTGGATGCTCTAACATGACCTAAACTACGAACTCATGGTTTTTTTTATGACTTAAAAATAATTGTCAATATATTGACTTGATATTTGATTAGTTACCTTCCTAATTAGTTGATATATAATTTAGGAAGGTAATAATCAAATATCAATCATATATATTGACTATAAATTAACTGGACGCTATGGACTCATGGGAAGTACGACTCATCCACTAGAACAAACTATAAGAGAAGTTTAAGGCGGAAGTGGTCAACACTCCTAACATAATTCATGTCTTTTATTCGCTTCGCGATTGACTGATCTCCGCTTCTTTGTAGTTCGCTTGAGTTACAGTGAACCTGGCAATGAGTTTTTCGTTTAGGTGGTCACGTACAATTGTCATTTATTAAAGGTTTTTAAAAATTAGTGCTACAAAGTTGTTTGCATGCTTCTTTGTACACGCCATTTTATCACTTTATGTGTATACCCTTATGTGTTAAATTTTAAGTCTTTGCCAGTCAACCAGGAACACGTATGCATTTGGCTTGGCCTCTTTGGTCAGACCTTAGGGTCATTCCAACCCATGGCGAATTTTGCTCACTGGTCAGACCTCTGGCGATTTTTGCACGTTCTTGCTTGGTCGACTTAATTCGAGTATGCTTGGTCAGACCTTGGACCCGAGGCATAAGATGAGAACTAAACATGCTCTTGACATTATTACTTGTCGATTAATGTTTTGACCGGTCTCATAAGTCTAAGAGTTGCATTTTTATGCAATTAACGATCGTCGTTTACCACATGCCCTGCTTGTTTACTCACTGGTCAGGCCTCTGGTAATAAGTGGGAGGTCAAGTTGGATCTTAGTCTTAATTAGTAATTAATTGGGTAGTTAATTCTATTAAGAAATTTATTTATGAAAAATTCTAAATATTGAACTTCTATGTTTCTGATTAATTGTGTTGCCTCTGCAAACATACTTTGTCAAACAAAAGTTTTATTGTTTTTTTTTAGAAAAGACAAATATAGGTTCTCTTTTTCTGGTAAGAAGAGTGAGACTTACTCTATTTTACCTTAGTTGACAAAACTTATGATATATATTGAATTTTTATTTCAATTTTATTTTAAACTCACTTACGTATCTTTCAATACCTTTTTTGGTCTTGATATAATTGAAAGATTAAAAAAATACTTTTGTGGTGTACATAGAAAACTTTTTGTTTATAGCTACCAAAATAAATGACATCTTGCACTTGTCACGATGTATGAGTTTAAACCGCAGCGAGTAAAGAAATTACTAGCATATTTGCTAGATGTTTTTTCTTGGACTCACATTATTCCTTAAAGTGCTAAATACCATTGTGGCTATGTAGACGATAAAGGAGGAATTGCATGCTAATATTCAAGTTAAATGAAAGCCATTAAATGGCTAGTCCCAATCTACATAAGTAGAACTTCATATACTCTATTCAATACCTAGTACTTTGATACTTACGGGAAGTTTCCCCTTTACCAAAAAAAAGAGATTAGGAAAGTTAATAAATGCGATTTGCTTTCTATTGGTAATGTAAAAAACATTAAAATGTGACAAATCCAGTTGGGTGCATTGTGTTTTTATATTTTAAAATGACATCATGGAAGGTTTTATTGCAGTGGGAGTACGGAGATTTATTTCCTTGTTAGTCATCCATATTATACGATACTAATTTGAAATAATTCTAACTTCTCGATATGAACGACCATGGTTTTAGGAAAATTGCATTTTATTTTATGGATAACCAGTTGCCTTTCCGATGTCGCTTTCCAAAAAGGTTATCTATAGAATAATAATCCACAATTCCTTATTAAAACGTAATCGGTTCTAGATCTACTTGTCATATTTATGAAATTATCACTATATTGTATACACAATTAAGCAAACATGTTGTGTTGGTTGTTCTTCATAATATGATTGTTGTACTCTTACACAAGTGGGAGAAATCTCAATGTGGTGTGCTAGGAACCAACATATTTTGGTTTCTCTTTGACTGCAAGTAAGAATAGCTAATGATCAAACGATTCTACTAGGACCTCTTAAACATACATTGGATGTTTGTTGCCTATTACATTAAATGTCCTGATATATGTAAGCTACTTTCAACATTCGTACTACATGTTTTAGTCAAATCTAATTGTGGTTAATAGATATTAATCATATATTTTGAAGTATGAATTACTTGAAATTATATTGAACTCAAGAGATTGTGTTCATAACTACTTTAGTTACTATAATTATGTTTTCTAGTTAAGACATAATTAGGAAGTCCTTGAATTAATCAATGACTTACAACATAAAGTATGTAGTAAAATTGTTGTGTCTTCTTGTTAACACATAAACATGAGGTCCTTGAATTATTCAAGATTATAATGTATACTTGACATGTTCCTGTTTTCTTTAAACACCTATGAACATATACTTTCTTGAACGTTTTGTTTCTTATGCGAACATGTGAACATAGGGTTCTTGTATTAGTCAAGAAATATACACTATAGCATGCACTTGGTTCAAAAATATAATTATGCAATTTGGCTCAACCCAATTGACAAGTATTTGATCCAAAGAGAATTAAGTTATCTATGGAAGTCTGATGAAGTCTCACAATTCCATTTCTATAGAATACCAACTTTATGATGGTATGTTAATAGTGAAACAAATATATTCAAATTGTTGATTCATGTTAGCTTTACTTTGCTCTACTCCAAATCTATCAAGGTTAGAAAATTGTGTGTGTCATGGATACACTCAATATAGTTCAAACCTATAAGGTATTCAAGACAACCCACGACTGAAACCCCTAAACCCTTAGGGATTTTTGGTTTTTCCACTCAAACTAATCGAATCCTAAAGCTTTTGGGTTTTTGATTTTTCTACACTTCCTATCTGAAGATTGTAGTTGTCGGTGTTCCTCTAGCTCGACGTACACAAACCTTTGCTAAGGTTTTCGGTTAAAAGGTGATACAAGAATTAGGGTTTTGCTACAAACCCTAATTAGGGTTCTTGGAATGAATCCCATTATGTCTTGATTAAAGTTCTGAAATTTGTTAAAATCTTATAAAGCATATTATTAAAAACTAGATATGGAGAACTTATATGTGTTTTGTGTTCCTATTTAAGAACAATTCGGTGTTGTCATTAATACTTAGTATTTGAGAATTTTCTCGAATTACAAATAAGTAAGTGAGAGCATCTACAAATCTTGAAGTGAATCAAGAACACAAATACGTTACCTTTATAAACCACTTGTGAATGTCTCATACTAAGGTTTTTAACATTGAAAATGTAGATACCAAAGTTTAATGTAACTCTCTTTATAATATCGCTTCGGATGCCCTCTCACTTGTTGATATTTTAATCAGCATGTGAGTAATATAAGTTTAGAGGGTATAATAAGCCTGCCTAACTTATTAAGATGTATTATCAAATCTTGATTGAAGTCTGTAAATATCTTTTAGAACTATGAATGACAAGATGCAGTCCTTAAAAGGCAATCAAAGTTTTAAGCTTGATTGATCTTTTACCAAACAGTTAAACTGAAAGGTGAGAATGAGTTTCTTTTGAAGAAATGCTCATAATGATAAGATTGTATACATCTTAATGTCAGATGATGGAAGAGTTTTTAATCACTTATTCAAGCAATTGACTTTGAATTAAATCTTTCTTTTCGAAGCGTTAAATATATAAAGATAACTAATTGTCATACAGGTTTTCTTGAATCTGCAATATGGTGAATTAAGGATCATAACTCTTTCCTTAATGATTACCTTTTGCCAGGATGGTGTGTAATCAAAAGGGGTTATGAGTTTAAAATAATCTTTATAAAGTATACAAGATAAAGAAATCCAAGTGTGGATTGTTCATGCATCTAGGAGCTGAGATCTTTACAGTTTAATACAATATTAATTTTGATTAAATTAAGATAACTCATGAGTACACCTGACATCAAGTGGGAGCACTATGTTTTTCCTTAAAATTCATATGTTGTGTAACATATTGAAAAGCATCATTCCATCAAAGCTATATATTAATCCTTAGATTGGAATGAAACTTCACTTGAGAATTTTGGAAAAGTAAAACAATACGATCTTGGAAATAATTGTTTAATGAAATAAAACATATGCTGAATTAAGTCACCTAACACGATGCAATACATCCATGTAAGCATAGTATTACAATGATATATTTCACTTGGATAATTTAATCATGAGATGGAAACGTGTGTTTTAGGAATGGATTTCATCATGTCTATCTTATATTGTGCCTGAGGACTGATAGTTACTTTGCACAAGAGCAAGATGACTAACAACAACAGTATCTAATTGAGAGTTGATTTTGATGGGGACTGTTAAAACAAATATTACGAATCTATATAAGGCCATTGTGTTGTTTGTGTACAACACGTTGCTTTAGAGAATAATCAACCTAGTAAGTAGGATTTCATTCCTTTTATGATAAATCCTACTAACTATATATGCTCAGCTAAGAGCATTGTTGGCGCTTAACATTAACGAATAAGAATACTTTAAATTTAAGAATATATAAAGAAAGCTGTCTGAGATAGGTATGTTGTTGACGTTAATTACCCTTTAAGGTACTATCACATTTCCATACACTGATACTTGAATTAGTATGCAAAATTAAAACATACGACATCTCATCATATCATTAAATCTTCACTAAATTTGTGAATTGGAAATAAGTATTCGGAAAGTTTATCAGATAACTATTTTAACTGTCTTGTAAAGAAGATAAGAGTTAAGAATGTTGAAAACATTGATCTTCTAATTGCTATTTAAGCTTCGATGCATATCTGTTTTAGTATTTGGTTAATTAGGTATTGTAAAACAATTTTTTATTGTCTTATGAAATAAAATTACTTAGTATTTGGTATTCATTCATATTTAATTGGTATCCTGTATTTGCATGTTAATTTTGAATGATTTATCATTCTAAATATGTCCATTGTCGGTTAACAATATGGGAATATTGTTATGTAAGGAAAATGTGAGTGTTGGTTATATTATTTGAATATAGCGATTGGTTCCCGCAACTCATGTATTCACAAGGGTTGCAATTATTATATTACCCCAACTTTTGAACATTTACTTTTAAATCTTGTCATGAGTAAAATCGTCGTAAAATGGTTTAATAAGTCATCCTTAACTTGAGATACAAAACAAGTTCTGTATGTGTGGGAATATCACTTTGTTGATTATAGCCAAACGTTGTCGGTGATATGGTCGTTTATAAAAAGCTATTTTTCAGTGTGAATGTGATAGCAACATCCAACCACACTTGTAGTCAACCAAAGGATTTGTTCTCCACTTGTTTTGTGCAGAATGATTACCATGGCCAGCCTCTCTTGATTTAATCAGATAATGTGTCAGCCGCACCCAATAGGGTAATTTTAAGTTGATACTTATTACTTTTGGTGTATCTGAATTAACTTCCATAACGGAAATCTTAATTCTTTAACTATATCGGAATGGAGTTAGGATCCTATATTCATGGTTTAACGGTATCTGAACTTGAAAGGGAATGAATAAAAGCAAGTATTATAAATAAACCATTATTAGCTGAAATTATCTTAAAACTATTATTTTTAATAGGATTCTAAATCTAATAGGTATTTGTGTGTGTTTGCTTAGACGTTGCCATTTATCAGTATATCTGCAAGCCCTGACTACTCCGCCTCCAAGTGGGAGCTGTTGGAACTTTTGTAGTCAGTTTCCGCAAGTTATACAGTTAGAAATAGTGTGTCCCTAATGGGGGCACACGTTAATACAAGAAGGAGTTATGGTTTACTTCAACGAAATATAATTTAAATAGTCGTTTTAAATTAGTTCAGTGTTTTATTTATTTTAGTGTTACATTCTAAATATAGAACCGAGGGACTAAACCGGACAAAACCCGAACCTCAAGGAGTGGCTTGTTTGGCCGAAACTCCCCAAGGTTCTAGAAGGGGTGTTTGTGGCCAGTTATAGGAGGAGAAAAATAAGGAGAAATATTTGTTTTAATCATAGGAATTTATTACTAATCTTTTCCTATAATAGATTTAGGGTTATTGGATCTGCCTATACAAAACACACCTCATATCCTACTTCTTGATTTCCATCTTCTCCCAATAACACTAAATAATTGGTGCTTCCTTCTTCCCAAAAAAACCCACGAACCAACCTAAAAACCCTTTTGCGGTCTTTTGATTTTTCTACCTAAACTGCCTCCCTAATCGCTAGATTTAGGGTTTTGGCGATTTAACCCTTAAACTGCGGGGTTTTAAACCGCGGACCATTAAGTTTTTCCCGGTGTTGCTTGAAAACTCCTTGCTTTGACAATTCTTGATATCGGAAGTGGTGGTTTGGTGATTCCTCAAAGGTGACGAATTAGGTTTTTAAACCTTTTTAATTTAGGGTTTTGTTTGGTTCGACATCAAAAGGAATGCAAGGCGTGCGTTGGTTCTTGAATAACACAGTGGGTGTTGATCGTGAGGGTACGACTGAGCAATTCTTACATACTTGGTTGATCGTGATTGTGTGAGCAACGTAGAGGCCGTTTGTTTTAGAGGCTTTTGTATTCATGGTATAATCGCCAAAAATGTAGTTTTCCTTATTTAATATGTGTTAATCCTTACTTGCCATAACTAATCCATCACGATGGGCACTCGCAGCTAATGGTTTAGTCTAGATTAATAAATCCAACAATAATTTTGGGGACGTTACTTAGTGCTCAGTGACTTATTTTCTCTTTTTTCTTTTATATGCTGTATGTTGGTTTCTATTTGAGTTATTACCACTTTTGTAGATCCACCATATCCACTTTCATAAACATTAGATATCAGCCGTCATGGAGAAAGGTATGTTTTTTATTTATTTGAATAATTAATCTTTACTTTTAGTTTGATTTATAAAAGTGCCTGTTTAATAATTGATGACATGTTATTTTGCTTTTAATACTTATGTTGTTGTTTTGTTTTAGATTTTATTTTTTGAGTTTATTGAACATACAATCATCTACTGTATAAAGTTTGTATTATGATCTACTTATTTACATGCAGAACTGAATGGTAGGAATGCTACCTTTAGGCTACACTATGGCGGTGTACTTGTTAGGGGTTTGGCGACCGAATATAAGGATTTTGATTACGTCAATACAAAAAGAAAGGGAGGAGAATCGTGTATGCAAGTTGTCATTCACCATTGATTTAATGGGTTTGGGTTTTAAAGACGAAGATGTTAATGGTCTTTATCTATTGGAATCAACGAAGCATTACGGTTGGTTAGAGTACTTTATCATGATGAAACTACTTTATATGAAGGCTACTTTATTGGCCTATTATGGCTACTGATTATAAGATCAAAATAAAAATTGCTATTATCATATGTTGTGATCTGTAATACATATATCATGATTGATACTAAACAAATAAAATTGCAATACATCCGTATCTGTGATAGTATACAAATTACATACTGAGTTTTTTTAAATAGTTTAATGATGTTGGACATGGGTTGAGAATTTTTGAGGAAAAAAAAAACCCTGTATATTAAAGTAAAGTGGAAAGGTAAGGTCACGTGACCCTAGTTAGCATCCCAAAAACTTCCGTTATATACTAACGATAATAACACATGTGAAAATCATGTGACTTAGTTATTTGGGTTTAGGGTACGAGGATGAACCATATTACCATTTTGAGGTACTAGGATGTACCTTTAATAATTTGAGGGGGTGTAGGAGTTCCGGTTAGCCAAATTCAAAGTAATAAAATAAATTTTTGGCCTTTTTAAATATCACATTAAAAGGTGTGACTAAGACATGTATATACCATACAAAATTTAAACATATGGTTTCATTATTTGCGTAAAAATATTAGTATACACGCTACAAGGAATTTAAAATATTAGTAAACCCGTTATGAACATCTATAGAAGACGAGGATACATCTATCATTTCATTCGATGGAACGAGCATTTTGTGTGTTTAATGACATTTGGTAACAAGTTTATTTCAAAATAATATTGATTCTTTTGTGTCATTGATCCATGTTTCATAACCCAGGATGTAACACTTTTTAATCAAAGTAATTCGATTCGAAGCTGGTCATTGATCATTGGGAAAGGAAGGAAGAAAAGCGGGGCTTATTTGCAAGAAAAAATAACTCTACTATATATAATTGCAATCAGATATGATTACCCCGTATCCGTAAGGAACCATATGAATATTGCACCTATTGTTTTATTTTTAACATTTATTTATACAACTTTTTTTAAACTGTCAACTGTTTTATTTTATATAAGTTACTTGTTTCATAGCCGCCCAGTCCTGGCGGCTAGCTTCATGAAAAAAAATGCAAAGAATGAAAAAAAACATGTTGAAAAACATATAGTATATAATATATATTTAAACGCTAATGAGCGTTTGTTACACACAAATATATGTTAAGAAACAAAGTTTCCATGACTCAAAGATATTAGGATGTCTAGCTATTATTGATCTATGACTCAAACTGCTTCCGAATTAAGGTGAATATGACGTCTGACACAAGAGTCAGAAGACTTTTTTGGCTTAAAAATGGAAATGTATTGCAAAATGAGGGACCAATGCACCTCTCCAAGTATCAAAGTTTTCATGAGATAAAACGAATATCATTGTTGACTATACTATTATGAGAATGGTATTGTCGCAATGCATAAATTTGTGTCCATTCTCACTTGGTGTTCTGTAAGTCATAATTCGTGCATTTTACTGTTTGATCTGATATGATTAGAGTCAAAACCTGCAAATGCTTTTAATAAGTACACATGAGATAGTCATTTATTAATTTTTGGGCGTATTCATCTAGTTAGTGGTTTCACTTACGGTGTTCAGTTAGTGTCTTTTTCAACAACATCTACAAAAATGTTCCTTGATATAAACATTTATGTAGAAGAGAAAAGAATACTATTGAGTGTTCATATGAGTCTCCATTGGTGGATTTGTTTCAGCCTGCTTGACTTGTTGATGCGCGTGGCCATTGTTTCACTTTCAATCATGAATATGTCAATTCCGGTGTTCATAATCACCTCCTATAAAGTATCTAATTTTATATTGATCTGTTGGTTATGCATTTATTAAGGACATAATGCAATTCCTGAAGTAAAGAAAATGAGTGGTTAACAAACAAAGAACAGAGGATACATGTTCATTAATGAAATAAACTTCTCGATAGCACAGAGGATACATGTCCACCTATGACTCAAATTAAATCGATCAAACATAAATGTAAAATAGAATCAAACGATACAATCATTAATTTATCAAAAGTTAACCATAATTCAATTCCAAAATCAAATAGAAATAAAAAGATAGAACACTTATGTTTAACTTAATAAATACCGTAATAATATGATTTTTCATATGTACTAACCCATAGCTTAATCAACTTGTGAGTGATTATAGGGGAGGAGTTACTGAATAATCAATGTGGTCAAACTTGTAGCAGGGATTTAAAGATAATACTAAATGTCAAAAATACCCTCGTTTTTTACATTGTTATTGTCTAGTCATCAAATGTTTCAAATTGCCATTTGTGTCTCATTTTACAGTCAGCAATTAACATGCTTAGTTCACATGGTCCAGTCAGCATTAAAATAATTTCATGCCTTGCATCCCTTATATAGTAGAATTCTATTATAAAAGATTCATATCTCATAGCAAATTGTTATATTTAGTTTCATCGCAAAAAATTGTTCTTAACCCCGTCGCAACGTGCGAATAATTAAAACTTTATCAGAATCATATATTTAATATGATCTAACATGTATTTAATGTTACTTGTAAGACTGCTGTTATCGGAAGGAGTGAGGAAGTCACGCACACTCACCTCATGCGTGAGGCTTTATGTGGCCAAGCATGGTCACGCGCCACAAGCCTAAAAATCCCTCGACCATGGTGCTTTTCGAGCATTGTGCAGGTTAACATTATATTATTTGGTTTGTGCATGTGTGAGAATATTTTATGGGTTACATTTTGTATATAATGTGAGTATTTAATGGACCGAGCGTTGAGAAGTGGTATTCATGGGTTTTTGTGTGGGTGAAAAAGTAAGAGAGAGTGTATGGGTGAAAGTGATGATAAAATAAATGATGGGCCTGATATGAGAGAGCGTTTTTCTGGAGGAACGGATAACAATAGCCTTAAGTAAAGGTTATCGTATGTTTGGACCACATCTTTTATTCGAGGAACGAGCATTTTGCTTCCATAGTGACATTATTATCGCATACTTAACTAAAAGTTTTGTTAATATGATTTTAGTGTAGTTGATTATTAGCTTTGCTTGTAAATTAGTACCACTCATTGATTGGGTTACATTTTTTAAAATAATGTCAAACAAATGGAAGTAATTGTGTGAGGGTAAAATGGTAAACTTATTTGAGGCATATCTTTAGGCACAGGAAACAGATAAAGCGAGGCTTATCTTGCAAGGCATAGAATCAACGCTTTTTTTTCCATGGCTTTTAGTAGATGGTCATGGGTACAACCTCAGTAGTAGTAGTAGTTATTAAATTCTTTACGCTTTTGGCCTTTGCTTTTCATCTCCACTTATCTAATTCTCTTCACCTAAAACTTTTAATTTAAAATCCTCACAGATGTCAATATACTCAAAATCATATGTTGATGGGGCAACAGGTTTGTATATAAAGATTGTGTAGCATTCACATGATAGTCGATAGTTTTGCAAGTCATGTGGTATTTGTCTTTTACGACTTCAAGTAAACGCGACAGAAACAATCTTCATTCTTAAACATGTTAGAAAGCAAGACTCAAAAAGGCAAAAAAAACGTAAGTCAACAAATTAACATATTCAAAATCATAAAAACGTGTAAGTAGACTGATGGTTTTCATTAATAATCTAGAGGCGCGTGTAAGAAACGACTCCGGTCTTATTCTATTTATTGCCTATGATCAACCGTATGCTGAAATATGTATCGTTTATGGTTAGGAAAAGCGTATAGGGAGGTAACATTGCTAGTGCAATTGTTAAAAGAATGTTTTTATGACAAATCATAATATTGTGTTAAGGAACCATGGTTTTGAAAATCAAACCGGACATCAAACCGGATTTTTTTCCTAGTTTGTGGTTGAACATGGTTTTCAAAACACCGCTAAGAGGGAAGGGTGTGGTGGCTAGCGAATTCGACATTGCTACGTGGCACACACTCTTCATCTTCACTTGCTAGCCACCACACCAACCTATCGAGCCACTTCAAATTTTTTGATATCTCGCCATGGTGGTGGCTCGGATAAAGACAAAATTTCTATTTTTTTTCTTTTTTTCTTATTTATAAATGTATATGTTTGTGTGTGAGTGGTGGGGCCAAAATGAGGAGATAGAGGTGTGTTATGAGTGAATAGGTATTTTTGAGTGGGAGTGAGATGCATAGCTAGATTGTTGCCACATACTTTCCTCCCCCTGTCCTATATACGATCTAACGAAAACGGCTTACCCACACACACGTATAAGTATGGACTTGCATAATCTTGAATTTCCAGTATGACTAATTATTAAAATAAATTTACGTACTTTATTCAAGGTCGTTCTTGAGTGTCTTGAGCGAATACTCGAAATGAGTCTCTGAAAATTAATGTTATACAAAAAATCTAACCAATTTAGATTATGTAATGCAAATTGGCTATATAAAACGTTTTTTAAGCCTTTTTTTTCAAAATTTTCAACTAAATATGCGTTACAGAATCTAAACTGTGTAAGGATCAAGATGATTAAAAACGTAGATGAATTGAATACGTTTATCAGCACAACAGTACTATTTATAATAAATGAAATTGAAATCATTATACACAATCATTTCAAAATAGACATTAGGCATCATCTTTGTTTTGTAAACTTTTGATTCTTTATCGGTTATTTTTTTACATATATTGTATGTATCGTATGATAATTATATACTTTATAACTGAAAGAAGTATAGAGGATCATTCTTTCACATGATGCCTTAAATGCATTATTTAATGAAAAAAAACCGCATCCGACCCAGTTTTTTTCCTTGGGTTTCTCTTTTAATTTCCTGGGTTTCTTGCACACGTGTCTCCCTCACAAATACACGTATTCTTCCACCGCCTCTCTCTCCTACTTCCATACAACACACACATAACCTCTTTCAATTCACAAATGGCTTCTATGACTCATCAAAACGAGTAGATAACGATCTGGACATCAAACTTATGTACCTTCGGAGAAGAATTACTTGCTAAGCACTCCTTAAAACAAGGTTTATGTTTCTCTATGTGTGTTTTTTATAAGGTTTTGGTTGATCTTATTGATTTGATGGTTTATTTATGTAGTTAATGTTTTATATTTTTCAATTCAATACGTGTTAAACTTTTAAGTTTTTATTTTCCCACAAAATGATCTTATGATTCTTTTTTAGCATGTTCGAAATATGCACATATCTTATAAGCTGTTGGTGATTTTGTTTTTGGTTATTGTATTTTGGATTAGCTTTATTTTGTGGGCTTATCAGGTTATTGAGATTTAAGAAATGCTAATAAGCCCTTTTTTTTGCTTACCCATTTGTGCTATGCCTTGGATTAAGCCGTGAAGTAAGTGGATAAGTGATAAGCAATAAAAATATGTCGCTTTAGTGGCTTCCCAAATCTCAATAAGCGATAAGCCCATTATAAAATAAGCTAATCCAACAGCTTTATTATGTGATTAGGGGTTGTTTGTTTGAGCTTATATACCAAATCTATGGCTTATGTGTTTTTCGAACTTTTGGTTATACGCTCACTTTTTGTGGTTATTTTGCAAATGATTTGGCTTATATATGCTTTTTAAGGTCTAATGAGTTTATATCAGCCTAAATTTTAATCATAAGCCACGTAAAGTGAGTATTCTGAAACTTAAGCGAAAACAGTACGCCATAACCCCCCTATATAGGCAGTATCTTATGTATTTCGAGTAGCTACGATGAAACAAATAATACACGAATTAAGGTGTGTGGCGATGTGACGGGTTTCACTTATCAATCTACAACTTTTAGATAAGTACTAAAATATCTTAGTACTTAGCAAACTGATGGATTTGTTTCTCGTTAGTTTTAGCTACCTCAATTATTTTGATGCTCCCAACATTGAAATTAGGTGATTAATATGCGCGAATCTGGTCTTAAAAGATGACTGCTAAAATTCATTAGCGGGTCAAGCACTAGGCCAACGAATATGGGGAATAAAAGGATAACCCGTGAGGAATGATCATTAATCATTTGAAAGCGAAAGATCTCAGCTTTTAGGAAGGTAAAGGATTTTGGAAAAGCATGTTTATTCATTTCAGAAAAATAACATGTCATGAAGCAAAAGTTGGGTTCAAGGTATCCCCTATCACACTATTTGATACGCTACGCGATCGCAAAATCGAATGATCATCGTTGGAAAAAGTTGTGAGGTTACGTTGCACTTCCACACACGCTCATTTTATGTGGCAATAGATAATCTTTTTGATCTCTTCTTTTTCCTCCTCCTTCGGTTGTGTATTTGTCTTTTCGTATTTAGTTTTTTGGTTGTTTTTTTTTTTTTTACTGTTTTTCTACTTTTGTTGCGATCTCTGTCGCTGTTTTTTCCCTGTGATTGTGTTGGGTGCTTCTTTTTTTTCCTTGTTTTTTGTCTTTGAATTTTTTTGTTGTGTTGTTTCTTCCTTTTCTTATGATTTTTTAAATTTTCGTTCTCGTGTTTGTACAATTATCTTGTTGTTGTTTATCTTATTTATTCTGTTATATTTGTTTTTTCTCATTTTTTTTTTTTGTGTAACTTTTTTTTCTCTCTCTTTATTTTATTTTTGTTCTTCTATTTTGGGGTTTACGTCTTTTGTATGCTTTAGCTTGTTTCTCTTCTGACGCGTTGTATATATTACATTTTGGTCGTTTTTACGTTCTTTTTTTTGATTTTATGTTTTATAGGTTTTTTCCGGCTGTGTCTCTAATTTGTTTTTTTATGATTCTGCGTTTTCTCATGTTTCTTTTTTCTTTTATGGTGGGTATGTTAAATGAAGTTTTTTTGTTTCCATTGTGTTCGTCTTCGTTCTTTACTTCCTTTTTGTTTTGCCTTTTTATTTACGGATTCTATGTCTGGTGCACGAATCTATGGCTTTGTAATTTGGTTAGCTGTTTTGAGGTTTCCGTTTAGTGTTATTTTGGTGTATCTCTATAGATTCTCTCCCTCTTAGTGTTTGTTTCATTTGACTTTTCCATTGTGTTTTTTCTTTCTGTTCATTTTAAAATTTGTCTATATTCTCCTTTTTGTTTTTCTATTTTTAATCTGCTTTTTCTTTTAGTAAATCAACGAACAGTCCCTTTGGTTTATTTCTTTTACTTATTATGTATACGTTTTAGAGTGTTGTTTTTGTATTTTTTTCTTTGGTTTTCTGTTTGTTTTTTTGGTGTTTTGCTAGTGATAAGTCTTTGTTTTTCTCCCTTATGGTTTTTGTGCCTTTCTTCTTTGGTTTTTACTCGTTTGTTTTTCATTGTTGTTTCAAGTGTTGTATGTGTACCACCTTTTTACAATTTGTCCGTGTTTCTTGTTTTTTTTTCGCTGTGGTGTTTTTTTTCTATTTTTTTCTAGGTTTTTTTGTGTCCTTTGTCTACTTTTTTCCGTATTGTGTATATTCTTTTATTATTTTTTTTCTTTGATATTTTCTTCATATATTGTCCCGCTTCTCTTTTTATTCTCGTTATCATTTTCTTAATTTTTTTGTTTTTGTTCTTCTTCTTTTTTTCCTTCTTTTGTCAAACAAATTCTCGTATGTTCTTTCTTTGTTTTTTGTTTTGTTTGTTCCTTTTTTTCTTTTTACTTTACCTTTTCTTTCTCATTGTCAACATAACTTTTTGTGTTAATGCTTATAGGTTTTCTTTGGATTGTACGTTCTGTTTTGTTTATTTTTTATTTATTACGCTTTGTTTCACTATGTGGTGATGCATTTTACTTTTCTTCTGGTTCTATGCAGATTTTTTATTCGTTTATTCTATGTTTCTGATTGCATTTTCAGGCTATCTTTTTTTGTTTTTCTGTTGTTTTGTTCTTTTGTGTCCATCTGGTATTATGTCCTATTTCTCTTTTTTCAATCTTGTTTGTATCTACTTTCTTAACTAGTTCCTACTGTTTCCTTCTCACTTTCTTGTTTCGTGTATGATTTGATTTCTTCGTCTGATTTCTTAGTATCTTCGTGATTTATTTGTTTTTGTCCTTATATCGTCGTTATGTTTACTGGTGTTCTTTTTTTATTCTTGTAAGTTTTGAAAATGTTTAAGCTCTGGTCGTTCTGATTCGCTTTTCGACTTTTTCTTTGTAGGTCAGTTGTATTTGTTTCATGTTTTTGTTTTTTTGTTTGTCTTTTTATTGCTTGAGTTTTTTTTCTTTTTTTTTTAGATTTACAAGTTCTTCTTGGGTCGGGTTTCTTTTGTATGTTACTCTTTAAATATTTCTAGTTTTGCTTTTGTTTTATTAGTTGTTCATTTTTATTATTCCTGTTTATATTTTCGATATTCTTTTTTATACTATTTTTTTTTGTTCCGTCCCGTTCTATTCTTTTGGTTAGTTGAATGTATATATCGTATTTGTTTTTATTTTTTTATCCTTTTTGCCCTTTTTTTTTTTCTTAATTTTTTGTGGGGCTTTTTGGGTGTATTATTTGGTCAATATTTTCGTATTCTGTTCTTCTTCTTTTATTCTTTCTCAGTTTTTGTTTTTCTTGTCTGTTCATTTTTTTTTGTCTGTTTTCTTCTACCCTCTTTGTGTATAATGTTTCTTTGTTTTTTTTTTGCTATTATTTTCGTTTTTGTGTTTTATAGTTTTTTTCTTCAGTTTTATTTTTGTCTTATTTTGTTGTGTCTCATCGTTCCCTTTGCATCCATTCAGCTTAATTTTACATCCATATTATGTTTCTGGTCTATATATTCTCTATTGTTATTTGATTGTTTTTTGTCTGGGTTTCCTTTCTTTTTCAGTTTTTTTTATTCTTCTGTTTTTGTTTTTTGTCGTCCCAATTTACGTTTCTTTTGTTTGGTTTTCTTTTTGTCTTTCTTTTCAATTTTTTGATACTTTTTTTTGTATATTGCTGTTTTATTTCGTTATTGGTGTTTCTTTGGGTATCTGCCTTTGTATATACCATAAATTTCTTTAAATTTTTTTTGTTTATGTGTGATTTTTCTTCGATCTTTTTCCCTTTTGTGTTTCTCTCCATCTCAAGGTCTTTTTCGTTGTTTCTAGCTTGTTGTTTTGTTTTTTGTATTTATCCTATAACTAGTGTTTAGAATGTCTTGTTATTGTTTCTATGCTTTGATTGGTTTTTTTATTGTTATTTAGATTATGTTGTTGTTATAATTTTTTTTTGTGAGTTTTTTTTTCTTTAACTTATATTTCTTTTTTTCTGTCCTTCGTTATTTTTTTTTTGCTGGATTATTTTTCGTCCTTTCGTTTTTTCGTTTTTTGTTCGGTCTAACCAAATTTACTTTTGCTTTTGTTTTTTCTCTTTATTTTTGTATTATTCCTTGTTTTTTCTCTTTTAGTTGTTTTTTTTTTTTATTTATATTTTGTCATTTTTTTTTTCCTTTAGTTTGTGTGTTATCTGTGTGTTTTTTTTCTTTCTTTAGTTCGTAACGAATCTCCATCTGTTTTTTTTGATTTTTTTATATGGTTTTCCTGTGTTTTTCGTGATTTTATTTTCTTATCTTTTTTTGCTCTTATCGTTTTTCGTGTGTGTTTCTTTTGTTTATTTGCTCTTTCCATCTAGTTCTCTACTTACTTGTATTTTCTATGTTTTTATAATTTTTTTGTTAGCATTATTTTGATGTGGCCTTATTAGTTTTTTGTTTATTTAGCGTGTTTGTCTTTTTTTTCCTTATTTCTCGTTATTTATTTGTTTTTCATATATATTTTTTTGCTTTTTATTTTTGTATTTTGTTTTTCTGTCTCTTTTCTTATCGTATTTTATTCTATCTTCTGTTTTCGTTTGTACTTTTTTTTTTTCTCTGGGACTATGGTTAATACCTACCTGGCTTTTTTTCTTATCTGTTTTTTCTCCGGCGCGTTCTCTACGTTGTGGATTGGGCTATTCTTTGTTTTTTTTTTGAGTGCTAAACTTTTGCTTGGTTGGTTCCTTAGTGTTTTTTATTTTACTCCATTAGTACATCTAATTATTTTTTGAATTGGGTTGTTATTGTCGTTTCGATATTCAATAAGTTTGGGGGGGGTTGTTTATTGTTTGTTTGGTTCCATACTCCTAATTCGTCGTTGTTTGTTTTTTTTTTGTTATTGTTTTGCTTCTTTAGTCTGTGTTGCTGATCTGTTTTTTTCGTATTGTTATGTTCTTTATGTTTTTTTTATCGTTTTGTTTTCCCTATTCTTTGTTTTTTGCTTTTCGTTCGTTTAAATTTTTTCTTTTTCAATTATATTAATTCTTGTTGTTTGTATATGCTTTCGTATTTGTTTTTCTATCTTCTTTTCTGTGCCTTTTACTTTATATTTTTTGTCTTTTGTAGTGGTTGCATATTTAATTCCTCTTCGGCTTAGTGTTTACGTCATTCATTTGGTTTTTGTCTTTTTTTGTTTGTATTCTTTTACTGTTAGCGTGTTATCTTTGTCTGTTTGTTTTCAATTTGCCCTTGGTGTTGCGTTATGTAGTCTTGCTTCTTTATCGTTTCTTTAATTTTTTCAGTTGTGTTTGGCCTCTTTTTAATTTTTTTTGTTTTTTGTTTTTTGTGTGTTTGTCTTCATTTTTTTCCTTTAATTGTTTTGCGTTGTTATTTTGTTCGGTTTTTTTTTTCTCTCGTTTCACATTTTGGTTTTTACTATTTAGGATAAGTATGTTTGTTTTCATTCTTGTTTTGTATTATTTATTCTTTTGTACTTTTGTTGATTTTTCGTTTTGTTGTTTATTCATCTTTGGTTTCTTCTTTTCGGATCAAGGAATCTTCTTTTTTGTTATTAATCCCTTTTTTTTGTCTTTTTGTCGATTTCTTTTTTCTATTTTCTCTGGTTTTTTCATTTCATTATTTGTTTCTTTTTCGTTTTCTCTCTATTTTCTATTCTCGTTTTTGTCGATTAGTTTAAAAAATTATTGTATTGTTGACTTTTTACTTTCGGGTAGTTTCGCTAATTGTTAGTTTTTATGTTTAGTTTACATGTGCTCGAATTATCTCTTACTTACCTTTTTTTTTGTTTTTCTAGTGTTTCTTTGTTTGTGTCTTTAACATCATTTCTTTATCGTCAAAAAATTTTTTTAAATTTTTAGGTCATATCCTACGGACTTGTGTTTCTTCTTGTTTATTGATTTTCGTACTTTTTGTTCTTCGTTTTTTAGTGTCATGATTTGTATTTTTCGTCGTATGATTTGTCTTTTCTATGTTATACTGTATTCTCTTTTACCCTATGTTTGTCTCTGGCACCTCGTTTCTTTTAGTTTCATTTTGAGGTTATCTTCTGGGTTCATTTTGTGTTTTTATTTTTGTTTTATTCTGGTTGCTTTGTTGTTTTTTTGTGTTTTCTCTGTGTACATGACGATTTTTTTTCTTTTGTTTTTTTTTGTTCTTCGTTGTCATTTGTTTCGCATAGTTGATCTGCGTTCATTGTTTTGTTTCTTTTATTGTTCCGATTATATTTTGTTTATTATGTGATTCTTTGTTTATTTTTTTTTTTTTTGTAATCTTCTTGTATCTTTTATGCTGGCTTTTTCATTTATTTTTTATTTTGTTTGTGCGTTTTGTTTCTTATTTTAGGGTTCTGTTTTTTTTTGTTTCTTTTTATGCTGAGTTCTATCGCTTTGTTTTTCATCCCTACATTGTGGAGTGGTTCTTCGCCATTCGGTTTTTTATATCACTTTTTTGTCCGATTTTTTTGTTGTTATTGTAGGTTTTGGTTCTTATTTTCAGATTATTTAATTAAATGTTTTGCCCCATATTTTCTGACTTTTGGTTTTGTAATTTTCGTAGTTTGTTATGTAGTCTCTATTATTTATAGTATTTTTAATTCTATTATTTTTGTTTTTATTTACTTTTATTGCTTGATTTTTGTTTGATTTATGTCGATGTTCATTTTTTTAATGTTATTGTATACTTTTTTTTCTGTCTTCTGTGTGTTCTGGATACTTTTCAGCTTTATTCTTTCATATTTTCCTTATCTGTACTTTTTTTGTCTTTTTTTCCTTCTTATTACTGGTTGTTGAGTTCTGATTGGTGCGTTCTTATTTTTTGTTTTCGCGCGCTCTTGATTAGTATTTTTTTCTGTGTTTTTCTTTTTAAGTTCTTTATTGTATCTTTTGTGTTTTTTTTCTTTCTTTTGGTAGGTTATCGTTCCATGCTCTTTTTTTCTTTGTCTTTTTTCCATGTATACCATCGGTTTCTGTGTTGTTATTTTGTTGATTGTGTTGTTATTGTATTAGTTCTTTTTGTTGTTATATTATATTCTTTATCGTCGTGTGGTTTGGTCTATTCTTTCGGTGATTTTCTATTGATCTTGTCATTGATGTTCATTCTCTTTTCTATATTGCGTTTTTCTCTTTTTTTTCTTGGTTTATTTTGTCTTTTTATTCTTCTTGTGATCTCTTTTTATGGTTACTGTTTTTTCTTTTTTTTTGAAAGTGCGTTTTGTTTTGTTCTTTTTTCTTTTTTTTTTCTTTTATTTTGATTTGTTGTTTTTAATTTTTACCCGTACATTTCTTTTTCATTCTTGTGTATTCATTTGTTGTCTTCTGCTTTATGTTTATGTTTGTTTTAATTTTCTACTACATCGTGCGTTTTTTTTTCGGTTTCTGTTTTATTCCTCTTTGTGGTGTTTATGTTTTTATTACGTTTCTGCTTAACTGATATTCTTGGCGTATTTTCGTATTTCTTATTTTCTCTTATCGTCATTTTTGTCTTTTTTCGTTCTATTCCTGTTTGTTTTCTTTAATTCTCGCTGTGGGGTCTTTTTTTTTTTCTCGTTTGATGTCTTTGTGTTACGGCCCTCTTTTCGTTTGTTTATTCTAGTGTTTTAGATATTCTCTTTTTTCTGTATATTTTTGGTATTCACTTTCGTTTTGTTTTTCTTTTTTGTGCCTTGTGTTTGATAATGCTTGGTGGTTTCTGGTTCGTGTTTCTTTGTATTATTTTTTCTTGTCAATTACTTAGTCTTTTTTCTGTTTATCTTTGTTTGTGCGTGTCGTTCATTTGGTTTTGTTTCTCTGCTTGTATTCGTTCTCTTTTATTGTTCATTGCGTTTTTCTTCCGGTTTTAGCTCGTTTACTATTATAGTCTGAGGTTTGTTGTTCTTTTTCTTTTTGTTCTTTGTATCTTATTTTTTCCTATCTTCCTTGTCTTCTGGTCGTGTTCGTATCTTTTATTTTTTTCGCCTTTATCTTTTTTTTTCCTTGGTTGTTAATTGTTGTGATTTTGTGGTCGTCGTTTGTTGTCTTTTTTTTTTTTATTTACTTTTTCTTTCTGCTGTAGTTTTAGATATTTTTTTTTAAGGTATTTTTTTTGTTTCCTTTTATTTGTTTTTGTTTTTAGCTATTAGTCCATGTTGTTTTTGTTGTTATTTTGTTTTTTTGTCCTTTTTGCATTTCTTTGTATTTTTCTTTTTAGTTATTTGTTGTCTTTTTCTGTTCTCTTTCCCCAACCTTTTCTGTTATTGTTTGGATTATTTTTTCTTTTGTTGTTATTTTACCTCGGGTGAGCGGCCTTCTTTTTGTGTTTCCTTGTTCTTCGTTCATCTCTATTCTTTTTTTTTGTTGTATTTTTTTTATTTCTTATTGTTCCTTTCTCTCTTTATTTTTTCTTTCTACATTTTTATCGTATGTCTGGTTTTTCTTTTTTTTTTTTTTTTTTTTTGTTCGTGTTTCGTTCTTGTTTTTTTTCTTTTGTCGTTTCTCGTTCTTTGTATTCATTATTGTAATTTCTTGTAACTTTTTTTCTCTCTTGATTCTTTGAGTTGGCTTTGTTTCGTATTTCCCTGACTCTTTTTTCTTGATCGTTTTCTTTTTTGATATGTGGGTTTCCCTTGTTTAACTTTCTTTTTTTTCTTTTTTTTAGTTTGATTTTTGTTATGTGTCCGTCATTTTTTATTTTTGTTGGGTATGTTATTCTGTATAATTCATATCGTTTTCTTTATTCTATTAGTGATTGATCTGCATCGATTTTATGTTCTGTTCCTTTTTGTTTTGCGTTTCTACTCTTGTAATTTTTTCGTTTGTTTCGAGTTTTATTTCTTTTTTGTACAACTTATTTTCCGTTTTCCCTGCGTTTTCCGTTTTTACTTTTTATTTATTGTTTTCTGTGTTTTTGTTAAAAACCAGATTAGGTTTTTTATTTCGTGTTTCGAGTGTGTTTTGTTTCCGTGGTTTTCGTTTGTGTTCGTTTTTCTTATGTGGACTTTGTTTTTTCTCTTTCTTTTTTGTTGTGTTTTTTGGATTGCCTTTAGTCTCCTCATGTTCCTTTTGTTTTTGTGTTCTGTCGTCTTTTTCGACCTGGTTTTGATCGCTCTTTGTGTGGTTTTTTGTTTCTTTTGTAATCAATTTAATTTTTCTTGTTTTGTCTTTTTTATATTTTTTTGTGTTATTTTTTTCTTCAGTTATTTTTTTTTGGGTTTTTTTCTTTTGTCTCTTTTGTTTATTAGTTTTAGAATTTTGTTTAGTCCATTATTTTTGTTTTGTTTTTTGGATTTTCTGCTCTTTTTATTTTTCTTACTTTAGCTCTTTATTCTGTTTGATTCGCCCTTTTGCTTATTTGGTGTTTATTCTGTATGTTTTATTGTTTTTTCTTTTTTGTTTCTATCGTTTTTTCTTAATTTTTGGTTTTTTATTTTTTGTTTTTTCATTTGCACCGTGTTTTTATTTTTTTTTTTTCTTTTGCTTGTTTATATTGTTCACGTCTTTTTTTTTTCGTTCTATTCCTGGCATTTTATGTTCCGTTCGTATCGTTTTGTTTTTTTTTTCTATTTGCTTTCTGTCTGTTTCTTTTGTCTATTTTTTTTCTTTTTTTAGTGTTTTTTGTATTTTTTCTATCTTTTCTTTTGTCTTTTTTTACTTTTGTTTTTTTATGTGTTGGTTTTAATTGCATGTTCGATTATTTTCTCTGTTTTTTTATATTTAATTGTCTAAGTGTTTCTTCTCTTTTTTCTATGGCTTTTTTTTCTAGTTTTTTTTTGGTTTTTGTGCTTTTTATCGGAGTTATTTCTTTTCTTTTCATGTTTTAGATCTGTTATCTTACTTTTCGTTTGGTTTATTTGTCATAACTTATTAATTAATTTCTCGTTTACTTTTTTTGTTTTTGTTTGGTTATGTTTACTCCTTTACTCTGTATGCCCTTTATTGTTACTTTTTTTCGGTCTTTTTCAGTCCTTATTTGTGTTTGCTAGTTTTCAACTTGTGTAGTCTTTAGTTTTTTGTCGTTCTCTTCAGTCGATTTTGTTTTTTTTTTTTTCTTTTATGTCTTTTTTTGTGTTTTTTGTTTTTTCATGTTTTATTTGTTGTTTTGTATTTTTGTTTTCTCTTTTTTTGGTGTTCCCACGTATTTATCTTCCTACTCGTGGTTTTTGTTTGTATTTTATTTTGGTTTTTATTCTGTATTTCCGTGTTTAATCTTTATTATTGGCTTTAAGCTATAGTTCTGTCTATTTTTTTTTGTCTATTCTTGTTCTTTAGTTTGTGCTTTATTTATCTTTTCTGCTTGGTTTTTCCGTTTTTGGTTCTTCTTTTGTCGTTATTTGTGTTTGTTTTTTTTTGCATTTGTTGGTTTTTCTATTGTTACCCTTTTTTTGTGGGTTTTTGTCTTGATTTTTTATTAAGTCTTGTTTTGTGTTCTTTATTGTTCTGTTTTTTTTTTCATGTTATCTTTCTCGTGTTTTAATTCTGTGTATTTGGTCTGTTCTTTATTTTTCTTTGCTTTTTTCACTGTTTTTCTTTTATTTTTTTTTTTGAGGGTTTTTCGTATTTCGCATTAGGTCCATTTGTTTTCTTCTTTCTCTTGTTCTGGTTTTACTTTTAATCCTGATTCTGCATTTTTGTATTTAGTTTTATTGCGTTTTGTTGTTTTTCGACTGGTTTCACTATCTTCTATCCTTTTAGTTCTGATTTATTTTTTCTCGCTCCCTTCGATTGTTTGTGTTATTTTCTTTGTTGTTTATGTTTTTATTTTACTTTTTTAGTGTCTTCTTGTTTACTTTTTTTTGGTTTTTTCTTGTTTGTTTTTTTTGTTTTGTTTGCTAGCTCACTTTGTCGTTTTTTCAAGTTTTTTTCGTGCTGACTTTTATTCTTGTTTGTCTTATTGTTCTTTTTTCTTTCGTTTTTCTTTTATAGTATTTTTTTGTTTTTTTCTTGTTAATTTATGTTCCTCTTTGCTTTTGCGTTAATTCGCTTCCTTGGTGATGTTATCTTGTTGGTTTTAGTATTAATCTTTTCTTTTTTGTTTTGTGTGTTTTGATCTTTGCTGTGTTGTTTTTAAGGTATTTCTTTGTGTTTCGTCTGTTTCGTATGTAGGTTCTGTCGTTGTAGTTTTCTCGAGGAGTTGTCATTCTGTTCATGTTGTTTAGATCTTTTCTTGATCTACGTGTCCTTTTAGATTATTTGTTTTATCTTTTTTTTGTTGGTCTTTTTTAGTTTATCTTCTATTTTTTTTTTTTTAGCCTTTTTGTTATTCACTTTTTCCTTTGTTTTTTTTTCTTGTTTTTATTATGTTACCATGTTTGTTTTACTGTGTCATTATTCATGTTTTTTTCTTTATCAGTTACTTCTTTTCTGTTTCTGTTGGTGTCTTGTGTTTTCATTCTTTTCTGTTCTGTGTCTATACTTGAGCCCGTTGTCACTCTTTTTTTCTGTATTTTTTTCTTATTCTTTTGTATCTGTTATTTTTTTCGTGTGCTTATCATTGTAATCTTTTTTTCTTGTAGCTGTTTATTTCTTTCCGCATCTACTCTTTCGTTTTAAATTCTTGTTTCTGTTTCCGTCTGTTGTTGTTTGTGTTTTTTGTATTTTCCGTTTGGTTTTCTGATTTGTTTTATTTTTTGTGTTTCTTCTTTTTGTTTTCTTGTTGTTCGTTTCGTTTTATTGTTATATTTTATGTCTCTATCTGTTTCTGCTATTCATTTTCTTTCTGTTTTGTTTATTATTATTTTCTTTACTTTGTTTTGTCTTCTTGTCCTTATTCATTTTTATGTAACTTTATGTTTATATTTTTGTTCATTTTCTCTTTTTTTCTTGTTTATGTGGTTGTATGTGTTACAAACATTAATAACTAATGTTTTTCGTTTTTATTGTTCGTTTTTTTTGTTTGGTTTAGATTGATTTTCGAACTTTTGCTATTGTCTCTTTTATTTTAGTATTATGTATTTTTTTTTTTATCTTGTTGGACCTGTGTTTTTACGTTGTTTTGTTCTCGGATAATTTTTTCCATTGTTTTATTTCCTTTACTTCTGTTTTTATTTTGTATTTTATCTTAGTACTTTTTTTTCTGTTTTTAGTTTTTAGTTTTTCTGTTGGTTTGTCGTTAATTGTTTTTTTTTTTAGTTTTCTTTCTAATTTCATTTTGGCTTGTTTGTTGGTTTGCTTTTTCGTTTGTTTGTTGTTGTTTTGATTTTTTCCATGTGGGTCTCCAGGCTTATGTTCCTTTTGTATTTTTATTTTCTTTCTTTGTATCTTACGTTTTTTATTGCTTCTTGATCTCTTATTTTGTTTTTGTGGTCTTCTTGATGCTTTTGTTTTCTTATTTCTTATTATTTTTTGTGTTCTTCCCTGTTGTTTTGTTTTGTTACGTGTTGTATATTTTTTCTTTATCTATAATTTAGGTCTTTGTAACCGTTTTCTTTTTATTGTTGTTTGTTTTCCGTTATTTTTTTGTTCTGGTTGTCCTTTAGCTCCTATTTCGTTTTCTGTTGCTTCTTTTCGTTCTGTATCTGGTTAGGTATTTCATTTACTAGTTCTATTTTGTTTTGTTTTGTTAGTGTTTTTATCTATTCCTTTTTTTTGTTGTGTTTCTATCTTTTGTTTCTTTTATATTTGTTACTGTTATTTGGTTCTATTCTCTTTTATTCGTCATCATTCATTTCCCGTGGTTTTTCTTTAGTAAATATCTATCTTTGTTTTGGTGTTTATCTTTTATTCTTATTTCTTTCTTTTGTTCCTTTTGTGTTTCTTATATCATGCTTTTTATGTGTGTTAGTTTTCGTTTTGAGGTTTTTCTATCTTGTATTTTTTTTCTTTCTTTCGTTATTTTATTGTCTTGTGCTGGCTTTTCTTCCCTTCTTTATTTCCTTGATTTCGTGGCTTTTATTTCTCTGCTGTTTCCCTTCTTTTTCTTTGTCGCTTTCTATTCTGTCTTTTTTGTTTTTGTGTTTTTTTTTTCTTTTCTTTTCTCTCTTCCTTGTTTTGTTTTTATTAGTGTGTTTTGTGCTTAGTTTGTGCATCTTTCTTATCGAGTTTGTTTTACACTTTCTTCCTCTCGGTGTTTTTCAGTATTGTTTTTTGTTTTTTTCTTTGTTATTCTAGTCTTTGTGTTTTTTTGCCACTTTTGCTTTTAGTGCTGTTTTTACATTATGTTTTTGTTTAGTTTCTACTTTTTTACTTTATTTTTTCTATTCAACTTGTGTCTTTATTTGCTTTTCACCTGTGTATTTCTGTTGTGTTTTTATTTTTTTTTGTTTGTGGTTCCGACGATTTTTTGTTCTCTTGATTCTTTTTTTTTTGTTTTTTTTCTGTATTTTTGCCCTTTATGTTTCTCTATTTTGCTGTCTCTGTATTCATATTTTTATTTTTTTTTTTCTTTCTGGTTCCGTGAGGTTCTTGGTTTTACTCCTGGTTACACTTACTATTGTCTTATACTCTTTGCTGTTGTTTGATTATGTTTTTTTCTAGTTTTTTTTTTCGTTTTTGTTTGTGTTTTAATGCAACCCCCACTGTTAAAATTGTCTTGAATAAAGGGAAGCAGATTTGGAAACAAAAAGGCAAACTGTCTGATAACAGTTTGAACAAGAGCAAGCAGATTTGGAAAGCAACGGGTAAACTATTTGCTGATAAAACTATTTGCTAATGTTGGTTATCAATGGAGACCCACAGGAAAGAAATTCACCTTAGGAAAACTTAATTGTGGTTATCAATGGAGACCCACAGGAAAGAAATTTGCCTTAAGAGAACTGTGCCCTTTAACTAGGCTTCCTGAGACATGTACTACTATGTCAGCTAACCAATAGGACCCCAACACAAATTGGGGATCTGAAATTCCAAACCCTCCAAATTCGACTATTTTCAAATACAGGTGGTACAGATCATCCTTCGGTATCTGGACTCGGGCTGTTCAAAACTCAATTTAGAAGAAGGAATGGCTCCTGTACGCATCAGTTTAGGACCCGAGCCTATAATGACGCTTGATCTCAACAGTTCAAGCCTTGTTCCTCATCATATGATGTTTGGACACAACAGTTCAAGCCTCGGTCTTCAATGTCAAAAGACGTTTAAACAAATCGGTTCAAGCCTCGTTCTTCAAAGCTTAATGACGTTTGATCAAATCAGTTCAAACCTTATTTCTCAAATGTCATAAAGGCGTCTGCTGGCATCTCTTCAGGCCCCGTTCCTTAAAGATAAGAAAGGTGTATGCTTCAGTGCGCTTTATCTTCAACAGAAGAGAAATCTTCTTGTTCTTGATCATTCTCATCTACAAGTTTCATATTTTTCCATGCTCGTTCAGTCGTTAAGTGGATCAACGTAGATCAGCTGGTATTCTAATTCACTAGATCAAAAATGGCAATCACATGTGCAATTTTTGAAGGGGAGAATAGTGAATCTAATGTGATCAACACGGTTAAACTTAGTCTCTCAATGTGTATGAAATGATCGAATGTGAAAGAGATGTGAAAAAGAAGAGATGAATAGATCCTTCATTGCTCAGAGTGGTTACAGATTGGAAAGGGAAACCTTCTCTTGGATCTATAGAAGTTGCAAAAGAATCATATCTTCTGCATTTCAGTTGATATTTGTCAGAACATAAACTTTGTTAGGGCATTCACTACATTAGCAAATGTCCCTTCTATCTATATTCAACTATTCTGGAATACTCTGACTCATGACGCAAAGACTAGGGTTTATAGCTTTCAAGTCAATAAGCACTGGCTTACTCTGAGTGCTGATCTTCTTCGGAAGGACTTAGAGATCACTCCTGCATGACAACATCGTCCCTAAACCAGACTTAGCTTTGGAATTGGGTAAATCTATCAGCTTAACTGAAGTTGAAGAAGAAGCTATTGCACGAGAAGTTCATGCTACTCATGCAAGAATTGTGTCTGAATCTGAACTCGAGCCCACACAAACAAGACAGTCTGGTATTGCTTTCAGAGATTCCTTTATTGTGTCAAAGAAGAGGTCTTCTGATTCGTCTAAGAAGTTCAAGGGTATTCAAACTCTTACTCCTGCTAAACAAGAGGCTGCTGACATAATGAAAGCTCTCAAGGAAAGCAAGAAAATGAGCAAGAGACAGGCTGGAACTGGAGGCTCAAATGAAGGAACTGGTAACATACTAGGGGTTCCTGATGAGTCCACAGTCGTCTCTAAAGCCTCAAGTGAAGGAACTGGATCCAAGCCAGGATAAGCTGCTGACGAATAAGTTTCTTGAGTGGGAAGCAGATGTGGACAGTGAACATTTTGACAGAGATGATAATACTGGGGATGATAATAAGGAAACTAAGCCTGATCCTGAAGAAATATATAAGTAAAAGATGAACCAGGAAAAACTACTATGGAAACCGAAGTTGAATCCATGGTCACTGTTCCTATCCAACAAGTTTCTTCATCTGTTCCTTTACTGATACTTCAGTCATCGATCTCTCATCTCCTAAACCAGTATCTCCTCCTTGTCAAGAATCATTCATTACAACTTTCACCACCAACATCCACACTACAGCAGAGCAGTTCAGTTCTTGAAATGGTCAAGTCACGGCTCCTGTACAAATCAGTTCAGGACTCGCGCCTTCTTTGATGACTCATGGATACATCAGTTCAGGACTCGTGCAAAACTCAGTTTCTCCAACACCATATGTTTCACCATCCAAGAAACACTATGAGATCATGTTGTAACCAATGTTTAATGAGTACTATAATCTTCCACCACGAACTGTTTCCCCAGATCCGGTAGCTATTGTTGCTTCAAGAGCTGTTGATCCAGTTGCTTCACCTTCATCAACTACCATTGATCAAGATGAATAATCTACTAGTACTTCACCAACAAATCAGGAAATTCAATCTCAAGTCACTCATCAAGGTGTTAAAGAATAAATTCATGGACTTCAAAATGCATAATTTAATAATTCACCCCTCCTTCATAATATTTCTTCAAACTCTAGTTTTGAAGAAACTAATTGACAATGGGCCATTCCATTAAATTTGCATCATCTTATTCAACTGTTTAATACTATCACTAAGTTGACAAAGAATCACTCATTAGAGAATGTTATTGGCGATCCTTCTCGTCCAATTTCAACAATAAAGTCAACTACAAGAACATGCCATTTGGAGCTACTTTGACGCAAATGAAAATCCAACTCCATTCGGTGTGAAACGGTCTGGTTGAGATCTACTATCTCAAAGATAGTTTATGGTTTCTGAACAATTTTGTTCAGGACCCGTGCCTCAATTCATGGCTCCTGATCATAGCAGTTCAGGACCCGTGCTTCATGAAATGACGTCTGATCAAATCCGTTCAGACCTCACGCCCAATCGACAAGAGACGTCTGTTGACAATATCTCCTCATACCTCGTTTCAAATAAACAAAAGGCGTCAGATTATGACATCTCTGGCCCCGTGCCCCCAAGGAAAAATGTTGTTTCTCTAGCAGAAAAGACAGATTTCTCACAAAAGGAGATGGAATTTCTATTCAATCATTTATTTGAAGAATATTTCTCTTGGAATTTCTATTCAATCATTTCTTTGAAGAATATTTCTCTCCAACAAATGTTCATGCTGAAGAAAACAACAATGATCAAGCAGCGAATGCATCGTTTTGACAAGATGAATTTATCAATCCTTTCTGTACACCGGTACAAGACATTGCTGAGTCTTCCTCATGCAATATTGATAATGAAAATATGCATTCATTTCAACCAACAGAGTCATGAATACCAATGGACAAAAGATCATCCATTAGAACAAGTTATTGACAATCCTACAAATCCAGTGCAAACAAGACAACAACTTGCCACAGATCCTGAAATGTGTATGTTCGCGCTCACCGTGAGTACAGAAGAGCCAAAGAACAGTAAGGAGGTAATGGCTGATTCTGCATGGATCTAAGCAATGCAGGATGAACTTCATTAGTTTGACAGACCACAAGTCTGGGAACTCGTTGACAAACCATTTGGCAAGACAGTGGTTATGGAAGAAAAAAAGGGATGAAGTTCAGACTGTTATTCGCAACAAAGCAATACTTGTAGCTAATGGCTATGCTCAGGAAGAGGGTACTGATTTCGAAGAATCATTTGCTCCAGTTGCTCGTTTGGAAGCAGTTCGGATTTTCGTTTCTCATGCTGCACACAAGTCCTTTCCAATCTACTAGATGGAAGTTAAAACGGAATTTCTAAATGGTCCACTGAAGGAGGAGGTTTATGTTGCTCAGCCGAAAGGGTTCGTTGATCCTGAACATCCATAAAAATTTTACTTTTTAAGGAAAGCTTTATACGGCTTGAAGCAAGCCCCAAGAGCCTGGTATGATGAATTATCTAATTTCCTGATGTCCAAAGGCTTTTCTAAAGCATTTTTAGACGTTGAACATGTCGAATGCATTGATACTCGCAAAAGCACTTCTGGAGGGATACAGTTCCTAGGTGACAAACTTGTAAGCAAGATGTCAAAGAAACAATATTGCACTGTAATATCTTTAACAGAGGCACAGTACGTGGCATTATCTACAAGTTGTGCATAAGTAATGTGGATGAGGACACAACTTAAAGTTTATGGCTTCAACTATAACAAAATACTGTTGTACTATGATTCACAGTCAGCCATAGCAATCTCATGCAAAGCCGTACAGCACTCTCATACAAAGCACATCCATACTCGGTATCACTTCATAAAGGAACAGGTTGAAAATGATATTATTAAATTATATTTTGTCATAACTGAATACCAATTAGTTGATTAATTTACAAAAGCCCTTCTTAAGGATCGGTTTTTGTATCTTGTCAGAAGGATTGGTATGAGATGTTTGACTCCAGCAGAACTGGAGGTTCTGACAAATGTAACTGCCTGATATTATCATCAAACATCATCTTGTAAATATAAAAAAATGGCTTATGTACATTTCTGTGCATAACCCGGGCCTCATCGTAAAGGAAAATACACGTCTCAGTGCATTTTTCCTTAGCAACGAAAAGAGAAGTCTTTTCGGTATTGAGCTACTCTAACAAAACATTCAAAGTTTTGAGCTCATGACAATGGCTTGCAGTTATTTCTGACTGCAACCCGCTTTTCAATCTGAGGAACGCATGTCGTCGAAAAGACAGCTGTTCCTGACAACGGGTAATTAATTTTTCCCGGGCATGGATTATTTCATATCCATGCATCATAAGAATAAGTGTACATTTCAGTGCATTTATTTGTCAAAATAAGAGAAATCTTATTTCAATTAGGAAAAAGTTGTCTTCACAATGAATCAATATTTTCAGTAATCACGAAAAGATTTTCAAAGATAATTCGACCACTCAAACAATGACTACAGCTCTTTAAATAGAAAACGGGTCATTATTTGAGAGGGAGAAAGTGCCAAATAATCTTTTAAACGATCTTTCAAAATAAGTCACGGATTAAACAATTGAAGTTTTTGATAATGACAGATAACAATTTAAAGAGAGTTAATTCATATTAACTACAAGTGCTTTAGATGTCATTTACTTTAAACTTTAGGGACTTATTTGCAATTGAAGACTTGTGAATTTAGGCTTTAAACTACATACGACTAATATTGCCAACACGTCATAGTTAGTACAAAATCTTAGGAATGTTTGGAAATTCTTTCGTAGTTTAAAAAGCCTTGAAACTGATTCTCACGGGATAGATTTAAGTTTAGTAATTCTGCGAACACGATCTCAAGCATGTGTGCATACAAGGTTTTACTGATTCTGAGGTATCAAAACCATTAAGGGGAAGGAGTAAATACACTGAAAGGTACAACAACTGCACGTGATAGAACCCATAGCCTTATTTCATTTTTGGCCATTCCGGGAAGACAAATGTCTTAACCGCAGAGAAAATCAGTGTTTTATCTTGTTACTTTACGGTGCGCTATTCCAACCACATGGGAGAAATGATATCTTATCATTTATGGTATGCATCAGTTGAGATACCAGGGAAATGTGTTGACAGAAGATTGATTAGAGCGTGAGAAGATTGGTTACTGATTCAATTAATGCTTCCTTTAACAGTCAATCACCAAGAGTGTTTTAAAGGAGTAGAAATATTTGATCAAAGAGGTACATATTGGTATGATAAGTATGATGATTCCTTTAGTTAGTCAGCATCCAACCGGAAGAAATGTGTTCATTTGGGTCTTAGTTGACTTTGGTGTTTCAATTTATATCATCACTATCATGTTAAGAGAAATTAGACATCCGGGACTTAATTGACTTTGATGTTACGGTTTTAAATTAATTGTGTACTTCATCGATTTGGGCGTTAGACATCAAGTATTCTTAATGCAAATTGCAAGAAGGCTATGAATCTACTCAAGAAAGGATTGCTGATTCAAGGGGAAGCTAAGACAACTTTCAAAAGGAGAGTATCGAGACAGACTACAAACTGCTTACATGGACAAAATGATTATGTCATTTTCGGTTTGAACATTTTCAGGTCCTGTCTCATACATAATCTTGTGAATATATAAATGTGTAGTGTAGACTTAATTATAGGCTAATATAAATAGTGCTTGAGTATAAATTTTCAAGAATTTCTTAGAAAATTCAAAATCTTTCAAATTACAGTACTCAGCACTATCTTATATATCCTTCAATGATTGAGGGGGAGCATTAATATGTTCCAAACACGGCTTGTGAATAATTGGCACACTTTTCTCCGAAAGTTTATAACATATTTAAATCAATTGATATCCAAAATGTCAAATGATTTGAAATTTTTGATAAGGGGAGAAAAATGTGATTAAAATATGTAATGTGATCATATTACTCAAGTGTATACTCCACCAACATGTGCTAAACAGTTTCGAATACCGATGCACATGTTGAGGGGGAGATTTTCTAAAAAGCAAAAACAATCGGGTACTAAACACTTTGATAGTTTTATCATAAGTACCTGATTGAGTTTTTCAACAGTGATTTTATGGCAAGGTGAACTGTACCAAAAGACTGACCATGTATTTACTGTTATCGAAGTTATAAGGATGGTAAGGTTAGGTACTCGTTCCCATGATCCTGCCAGAACTGGAGGGATCTACCCAGGGACTATCCACTAGTTAGTGTAGAAGTCCTTAGGTATGATAAAAAGGAGTAAATATGAGGAAAAGGGAATAGTGCCGACTGAGATGGAGCTAGTACTTGAATAAACCCAACAAGGTTCTAGTCATGAAATCTCGGTAAGCACTAAAGGGGTTGAAGAATGAAAAAGAATTGTACGGATAAAGGGTGTAAAGAAAGAAGCCCTCCATACACTTAGGCAGAAACCGGGTCAATACATATGCTGTCAAAATCACTAAGATGATTGCTGACATTGAAGTGACATCATGGACCCAGTGATGCAATGCACAACCCTCCCAAGCCACTCAGAATCTCTCAAAAGATTTCTGTTTCATTTCTCACGGAGACTAAACATGTAATCTACTAACTCACTCACTCCGAGTAAGTCGGTATTGAAAAGGTGGCAGTCAGCTCCAGCCTCCGATCACTAAAATCAAAGCGCACTTTCGAGTCTAGAGCCAAGAGATCATCAATTAATCTCGTTAGGACACATTTCCAATTATCTTGTCTTTCACACACTGTGAAATCAAGGTTATCTTAGGAGTCCTACGCATTATCCTTGTGATATTGCCAGAACATCCGAGTGATACAAATGTATTCACAATGAAGATGGAAATCCTGCTAGAGCCAACATCAAACAAGCTCTAGGTAGGTGACTTGTGCGATTCTACAAGAATCGAACTTGTGACAACTGGAAAACAACAACGGTGCGATTCTACATGAATCAAACTTGTTCCAGTATACGAATTGACGGTTATTGGACTTTGGAAAACAAATAAAACTTTCGATGTGTTACAAAACTCTTTTGCAAAGTATCGCATCGATTGTTTTTACAAATCAATTTTCTCTTTATTGCTAACTGTTTTATTTTAAAGATGGAGATGGAGATACCGTGTACCAACAAAATCAAGTTCATAACCGCGTGCTCATTCTCAAACGACACATTCGAAGATATCATGAAAGCTCAAGTATCTGTTTTTAAAGCTTCTGCAACTCTGAATATTCAAGCTTTCAAGATCAAGAAAAGTGTGAGCATATCATTCAGAATGACACAAGTTCACAAGACGGCAAAAGATCACATGATGATGATTAGAGATTATGATTGGATGATGATCTCAAAGAAGCTCAAAGATCACATACAAGTCAAGATAATGCCTAAAAGGCTAAAGTTCACTGCTTCAGATTCACAAGATATGGATACATGAAATCAAACGTCTACGAGCTATACATAAGATCAATCTGAAGATTGAAGAGCTTAAGTTTAGTATTTTCAGGGGTGACCTCCCTTAGGGGGAGATTGTTAGATATTAGAAAAAGACTCGGTCACCCAGTGTATTTTACTGTTTATTATAGTTCATAGTTTAATAGGTAAACGTATGACTTTCAGTATTGAACCAGGTACTAATACCCGGTGAATTGTAAGAACTATAAATACCTCTTCCAACTTTGGAAGAGGTAAGCATCTATTCATTTTACACACACTCTTTAGTGTGTTTTCTTTAGTTTCTCTCAACCATTCTCTCTCTCTAACTGTCTCTCTCTAGATCTATACATGTTTGTGTGAATTCGGGATCCTACATTAGCATAAAAGGCTACAGATTACCATCAGATGTTCAAAGCGTTCCTTGTGGAGCGTCCCTTTTGCCTCCAAACCAGGAACTAACTGTGTCCCTACATTCAATGAAACATCAAGCTATAGCAACCTAAAAAGCACTCGACAGTGACCATTTGTTAGTCTCGCCTCATGTTTGTTGGGATTTTATAACTAGTAAACCATATTTACTACGAGTACGCAGCAGATGGATCTAGTTTGATATTATAGATTAACACACAAATAGGGTAAGAAAAATTACCATTATGTTTAATGACTAAAGTCAATAAACAAGAATCTTAATCTTGAAACTTAGTGATTAAGTTATCACCTCTACGATTGCTCACACAACATGTCCAACGAATACACCAAGATGCTAGTCTTTACTTTACGTCTCATGAACACCAAGTGTTGCACCTTTTCTTAAATCAAAAATCACAAACAAACCCCAGTTGTCCTTGTACCAAAAATCAGTGAACCGAATTAGGGTTTCACCAAATTCGTTGAATCGAAAATCAAGAAAACGAAACCCTTGTTAGGGTTTTAAAGCTGTCGATCTAGGAGAAATACAAACCGGATCCCTTGATTAACTTGATCCTATGATCAAGCTTGTGTGAATCCAATCGCGCCAAAAACCTTAGAGAAGGTTTAACCAAAAATCAAAAGGGATGAAAAGAAAACCGAAAACCTTAGAGAAGGTTTAGAAATTGGTAAGGGTTTTTGGAGAGGAGAGGACCGAAACTAATTTAGGTTTTTTAGAGGATGTGAATGAATGAATAATGAGCTAGGGTGAGGGTGTTTATATAGGCACCCAAATCCTAGTCCTTGGTGAACAAGGAAACATAATTCATTCCTTATTCTAATTCTTCCACCTCCTCAATTTTAAATTGACACAAACACCCCCTCTAGAAAACCAAAGGGCCAGCTACAACCAAGCATCCCTTTGGGTTTGGGTTTTATCAATTTAAGTCCCTGTGGTTTACATATTTAAATAAACGTTAAGTTAGTTATAAACTATAATGACTATTTAAATATATTCGTAAAGTATATTTAAGAATAAATGTATTCTATGTGTTTTAACGTGTGTGCCCCCAATAGGCCCACGACGTGGATCCAACTACTATATTCTAACAGCTCCCACTTGGGAGTTGGAGTAGCGGACTGCGTTTATACTAACAATGGAAACGTCTAGCAACACTCCATTTGTTATTAAAACTAGAAATACCTGAGATGAAGTTCCAAGAACATTATCAGTATAATGGTTATGTATTACTTGCCATTATCATCCCTTTGTTACAGATACCGTTAAACCATGGATATGGATCCTAACTCATTCCATATAGTTTAACAATTTAGTTTCTCGTTATTAAAGTTAATTTAGATATACCAAATGTAATCAAGAATCATCTTGAATTACCCTTTGGGTACGGCCATACAATTATCCGATTAATTCTAGAGAAGGCCCATGGTATCATACTGCACTTATCAAGTGGAGGAATAAATTTTGTGTTGATTACAAGTGTTGTGGATGCTGTTTCACATCACTTTTAAGAATAGCCTTTATAACTACCTTATTCAGGATAGCGTTTGATTTATACTTAAAAAGTGATATCCACACATGCAGAACTTGCTTGTATCTCAACTCCAAGGATGACTTATTTAACCATTTTTGACATCTTACTCATGACAAGGATCCAATATGCAACCCTTGTGAATAACATATAAGTTTGGTGGGAACCATCCATATATTCAAAGAATATAACCAACACTCACATTTGTCTTATGTAACAATATTCTCATATTGTTAACCTACAATGGACATATTTAGAATGATAAAATCATTCAAGAATTAAACATGCAAATATAGGATAACAATTATTATATGTATGAATAACAAATCCCACGTATCTTCATTCATCAGAAAGTAAAAATTATCTTACTATCCCAATTATCCAAATATTGAAAAATAGATATGCATCAGACTAATTAGCAAGTTGAAGTCCAATGTTTCCAACATTCTCAACTCTTTCTTTACAAGACAACTAAATAGTCATCTGTGTAAACTTTCCGAATACTTGTTTCAAATTCACAAATTGTGAAAGTATGATGAGTGTCGTATGTTTATTTGCATATTATTGCAAGTATCATAGTATGGAAATGTGACAGTACCTTTAATGAGGTATTTAAAGTCACCAACATACTTATCTTAGACAGTCATCTTTACAGTTTCTTAAAATGTAAAGTATCCTTATTCTTTAATGTGTATTGCAACAATGCTCTTAGCTGAGCATATCTAGTTAGCAGATTATCATAAATAATGAAATCCTACTTTAACTAGGGTTGATTATTCTCTAGCATCATGTGTACACAAATAACACTATGCCTTATATAATTCGTAAACGTTTTGTTTTAACAGTCTTCTAAACACTCCCAATCAGATACTATTGTTAACAGTCATCTAAATACTCTCAATTAGATACTGTTGTTGTTTGCTCATCTTGCTCTTGTGCAAAAGTAACAACCAGTCATATACACAATGTAATATATACATGATGAACCTTAGTTAAAAACACAAGGTTTTCATCTATGTATTAAATTATATCAAGTGAAATATATCATTTAAGACTTGCCTCAATGATATATTGCATTGTGTTGGACTTAATCACCGTATATGTTTATTTAATAAACATTTATTCCCAGGTCGTTTGTTTTATTCCCTAAATTCCCAAGTGAAATTTCATTCCAACCTCAAGGATTAACATCTATCTTAGATGGAATGATACCTTCAATATGTTACACAATATATGAATTTTAAGGAAAACATAATGCTCCCACTTGATGTTAGGTGTACTCAGGAGTTATCTTAATTTAATCAAAAAACATATTGCAATTAAACTTAAGATCTCAGCTCCTAGATGCATGATCCAATCCACACTTGGATTCTATTATCTTGTATACTTTATAAAGATTATTTAGACTCATAACCCTTTTGATTACACATCGTCCTCGCAAAGGTAATCATTAAGTAAAGAGTTATGATCCTTAATCCGCATATGTCAGATTCAAGAAAACCTGTATGCCAATTAGTTATCTTTATATAATTAATGCGTTTAGAAAAGAAAGATTTAATCATAGTCAATTGCTTGAGTAAGATTAAAACCTCTTATCATCAGTCAGGCATTAATATGTATACAATTTAGTCCTTATGAGCCTTTCTTCAAAAGAAACTCATTCTAAACTCACAGTTTAACTGCTTGGTGAAAGATCAATCAAGCTTAAAACATTGATTGTTCTTTTAAGGGCTACATCTTTTCATTCATAATTCTAAGACATTTATCAGATTCAAGATGTGATAATTATACTTCATTAGTTATTAGGTTTATTATGACCCTTTAACTCATATTCCTCAGCATTGATATTAAAATATCACTTCATTGATGAGGTATCCTTGCGGATTTATGAATGAGAGTTACATTATACTTTGGTTCGACATTTTCATGTTTAACCTTAGTATGACATCAGCAAGTGAATTCAGAAGGTTATGTATTTTGTTCTTGAACATCTCCAAGATTTTAGATGCTCCCACTTACTTTTGTAAGTAGAGATAATTCTCTAAATACTAAGTATTTAAGCAACAATAAATTATTCTTAAATGGGACAACAAAATATATTTTATAGTTCTCATCTCTAGCTTGTTAATAATATGCTTCATAAGATATTAACAAATTTCATAACTTTAATCAAGACATAATGAGATTCATCCCAATCCATAAATAGATAATGTCTTGAATACCTTATAGGTTGGAACTATATTGAGTGTATCCATGACACAAAAAAAAAAGGAAAACGACAGCAAATTTCTACTTTGATCGATTTTGGTGTAGATGCAAATTAAGTTATCAAAATCAAATAATAATGAATAATTGTTTGTGTTCAATAAAACACATTAGACATATCATAATAAAGTGGTATTTATGAGTATTAAAATTGCGAGACTCCATCAGAATTCCCTAGATAACTTAATTCTCTTTGGATCAAATACTTGTCAATTGTGTTGAGCCAAATTGAATACAACGTAATTTAAAACCATGTGCATGCTATAATGTATATATATCTTTGAATAGTACAATAACTCTATGTTCATGTGTTTCAAGAAAATAGAACATGTCAAGTATACGTTACAAGTCTTTGAATAATTCAAGAACCTTATTGTTTATGTGTTAACAAGAAGACATAACAATTTACTACTTACTTTATGTTATGAGTCATTAATAAATTCAAGGACTTTATAATTATGTCTTAACAAGCAAACATAATTATACTAACTAAAGTAATTATGAACGCAAACTCTTGAGTTCAATAGTAATTTCAAGTTAATTTTATACTTCATAATTATGATTATATAATTAACCATAATTATTTTGACTAAAACATATAATCAAAGACTTGAAGTAGCTATATATTATATCTTGAGATTTAAATGTAATAGGGCAACAAACATCGTGTGTGTTTAAGTCCTAGTAGATTTATTAGCTTTCTTACCTTGCGGTCAAGAGAAACCAATAATCATATTGTTATATGTTGTTCTTTACACACACTTAAGATTTCTCCTACTTGTGTACGGCACAACATTATCTAATATAGACAAACAATACGACAAGCGCTCGATTGTATAAACAATATGATAGTGTCATAGATATTACAAGTAGATTTCGAACCATAATGTTTAATAAGGAATTGTGGATTATTTTTCTATAGATAACGTTTCGGAAAGGAACATCGAAAAGGCAACGTGTTATATATAAAATAAAATGCTATTTTCCTTAAACTACGGTCGTTCATATTCGGAAAGTAATGAATATTTCAAAGCAAGCTAGAAATAATATGTGTAACTAACAAGGAAATAAATCGTGTAGCTCCCACTGAATTTGACAATCTCACATGATTGTCTTTTCAGTAGTAAAACGCAAAGCTCCCACTGGATTTATCAACATTGTAAGTGTTACATCACCAGTAGAAAGCAAATAACGATTTAGTTACTTTCCTACTCACTTAGAATGCCTACAAGTAGCAATGTACTTCTACTTATGTAGATGAGGGACTAGCCATCCATGCTTTTATTAACTTGAATTTTTAGCATGTAATTCCTCCTTAATCGGTCTGCCTAGCCACAAGGGTGTTTAGCACTATAAGGAATTAAATCGAGTCCAAGAAAATTTACCTAGAAGACCAGCTCGCAATTTTCTTTACTCATTTGCGGTTTAAACCATACATCGTGACAAGTGCAAGATGTCATTATTTGGTAGCTATAGACACAATGTTCTCTAGTTACACAAATATTTCATCTTTCAAAGATTTCAAACCCAGTAAAGGGTAATGAAAGATTGAAAGTGAGTTTAAATATAATTGGGAAAAATTCAATTATAACCCTATCTTATTCTTGTCAATCAATGAGAAGAGATAGGAGTAAGTCCTACTCTTTTTACCAGAAAAGAGACTATGTTTGTCTTCTTGAGAAAACAAACTTTCGTTTACGAATTATGTTGCAATAACACAATTAATCAAAACATAGAAAGTTCAATTTAGTATTTTCGATAACTAAATTCTTAAAAGAATTAACTACCCAATTAATTACTAATAACACTAAGATCCAACTTGAACTCCCACTTATTACCGAAGGTCCGACCAACGTGTAAACAAGTAGGGCAAGAGGTAAACGCTGAGCGTTAATTGTATATAGATGCAACTCTTAGTTTTATGAGACACATGACGTTAGTAACTCATATAGTAATGCCATGTACATGTTTTGTCTCATCTTATGCCTCGGGTCTAAGGTCTGACCAAGCATACTCGATTTAAGTCCACCAAAAAAGAACATACAAAAATTAACATAGATCTGACCTATAGAAATTTTTTGCCATGGGTTGGAAAGGCCCTGAGGTATGACCAGAGAGGTCAATCCAAGTGCACGTGTTCTTACTTTGGTTGGCATAGACTTAAAATTTCACATAAGGGTATACACATAAATTTTACAAAATATGCGACAAAATCATGCACAAGGAAGCATGCAAAACATCTTTGTAGCACAAGTTAAGAAAACGTTTTGTTAACTTTTAATCTTGACATCATATTTATCAAAAGTTCTCGGTAGCTCCATTTGAACGCACAAAGAAGCGGAGAAACGGCTCAGCGCGAAGCTTATTAAAAACCTGACTTCTTTTAGGAAAGTCCCGCCTTATACCTCTCTTATAGTTTGTTCAAATGGGTGAGCCGATATGACAATTGACTTAATGATGTATTTAAGAAAAACTTTTATCTCTCCAAGAAAACAGGTTTTATAGTTTAATGTCCGTATTTATTTGTCAAAACCAAGTTTTACAAATAACACATAAAAATCACTAGGAGTATATTAATTATGTGTGTAATTACACAGACAAATTAAAACCAAGTTTCTCTTTAAGTATTTAGTCTGTTTAGAGTTTCAAAAAATCTTTCGCATATAGTCACAAGTCACAAGGAGTATAAACACATAAGCATTATAAAACAGACAGAATGTGGGGATGAGGTGAAGACAGACTCTATCTAGAAAGTACTAAATCACATAATGCCCCGAGGTCTCACAAGAGTCTTCCCCAAACGGAGAACCAAAAGACTCTCACTATGTATTCTGCTAAAGTGCCTAAATCGCCACATCCATCGTATCTATGATTGTGTAAGTCTTAAGGCCGGGATAATGAAAAAATAAATAATTTAACATTCTCAATTATTAATTTTAATTCTATTTTTATTCAATCCTTTAACTAGCATTATAGCAAGATTCTAGGTTTTTATTTATTCTTTATGGCAAGAATTGCATATTGTTGCCATAATTTTCAATTAAAATAATAAATAAAAGTTTCTCATGCGGTTCTAGCGTGTTTTATAAGTTTGTAACCCATAACACCAAACGAACCTTTCTCGTGATGCCACTGTTAGGATTTTATAACTAGTAAACCATATTTACTACGAGTACGCAACGGATGGATCTAGTTTGATATCATAGATTAACACACAAATAGGGTAAGAAAAACTAACCGTTATGCTTAATGACTAAAGTCAATAAACGAGAATCTTGATCTTGAAACTTAGTGATTAATTAATCACCTCTACGATTGCTCACACAACACGTCCAACGAATACACCAAGATGCTAGTCTTTACTTCACGTCTCACGAACACCAAGTGTTACACCTTTTCTTGAATCGAAAATCACAAACAAACCCTAGTTGTCCTTAAACTGAAAATCAGTAAACCGAATTAGGGTTTCACCAAATTCGGTTGAATCGAAAATCAAGAAAACAAAAACCCTTGTTAGGGTTTTAAAGTTGTCGATCTAGGAGAACTACAAACTGAATCCCTTGAATAACTTGATCCTACCAAGCTTGTGGGAATCCAATCGCACCAAAAACCTTAGAGAAGGTTTGGAAATCAGTAAGGGTTTTTGGAGAGGAGAGGACCGAAACTAATTTAGGTTTTTCAGAGGATGTGAATGAATGAATAATGAGCTAGGGTGAGGGTGTTTATTAAGGCACCCAAATCCTAATCCTTGGTGAACAAGGAAACATAATTCATTCCTTATTCTAATTCCTCCACCTCCTCAATTTTAAATTGACACAAACACCCCCTCTAGAAAACCATAGGGGACCCCTTTGGGTTTGGGTTTTGTCAATTTAAGTCCCTTCGGTTTACGTATTTAAATAACCGTTAAGTTAGTTATAAACTATAACGACTATTTAAATATATCCGTGAAGTATATTTAAGAATAAATGTATATTATGTGTCTTAACGTGTGTGCCCACAATAGGCTCACGTATCACTAGTCGTATAACACGTGGATCCAACTACCATATTCCAACAATGCTTACGTCGCTCATGAGTACCTAAAAAGTTATATATTGGTGATACAATACTTCTTCATAAACTTTATGTGATTATATCAAACATAAAAACTATATAATTCATACATACACTCCCTTATTCAATTCTATAACATTAATCTATCTTTAAGCATATCTCTTCTAACTTATAGGTCGATTCAACACTACGGCTAATTAAAACCCCCTAATATTATCAATAAATGAAAACCCAATACAACACTCTTATGATTAACCAAGAAATTTATAATGTATACAAATAGGGAACAACATACCTTTAACTTGAACTCTGGATGTTCGCAATTTTGAATCCCAAATTTAGCTATACTTAAACACAACTTCACTAATCTGGGAAGCGATGGTTTTTTTTAATAACGATGTATTATCAAGAGGTGATTGAATTTGGTGTGGGTTCTTGCCTCAAAATGAAGATCCTGCATGAATGAATAAGGTTTAGTGGAATTAGGTCTAATGGATTTGTAAGGTTTGATGTATTCAAAAGGGGATGAAGATAACGGGTTTGATGACTCAGTGAGTTTAGATGGTATTTTCTTGCCACGTGTTTGAGAGATTGTAAAATAAGAGGCCGCTCATTGTTCTCACACAGATGTTAATTGGATTAAAAGATATTGTAGTTAATGTAATTTACTGTAGATGTTGTAGCATGTGTGAGAGATGGGAAAGTAATTGTTTACTAATATTTTACTGTAGACAACATTGTTCATAGGATTAAAATAATGGTTACTATAGCATATGTGAGAGGAGAGTGAGTTTGGCAAATATATAAATTTATAAATTAAATGTTCTTTAAAAATATTTTGATTGGTTGTAATTTGTAAGTAAGCACTTATCAAATAATAATAATAATAATAAGGGTAAATTACACAGTTGGTCCCCAAGGTCAACCCCGTTTGCCCGTTTGGTCCCTCGATTACGGGGACTCTCATACGGGGTCCTTTTGGGCAACTGTTCATTACCCGTTTGGTCCCTCGAGCCCTGTTATACTTAACAACTGTTAAATCCGTCATTATCTCCCCCATGTGCCTTGCACACTATGGGTATTTACGTCTTTTCATTCAAAATTTGATTGCATCATTGGTCCTATGAACCTCAAGGTCAAAATTAGAAAAAGTATGGCCAGTGTTACCATTTTTTGTCTTTTTCCTCATTTTTTTGTATTTTTCTTATTTTTTTATCTTTTTCCCATTACACATTTGGTCCCTAAAATCGTTTTGTCTTTAAGGCTGTATATACTAAAAAAATCTAGTTTTTTAGATTTTACGAAACTTGCGAATCAACAAAATCGCTGGTATAATTACTTATCTAGACAAACCATTTTGACATAACCAAAATGACAGAAATTTGACACCTTTATATATATTTCCATAGTAACAAGTTGATGGAAACAATTGAAACATGCACATAATTTTAACGTGGTTTAGTGACCTGAATCTATTCAATATTGCCAATGTGTTTTATTAATCACTTCCGTTTCAAATATGAAACAAAACTCAAAACAAACAGTTACACTTGGCCGTAATAAAATTCCATCTCGAATTGCTACAAAAATGGACCCATTTGGTCCAATGTCACCTCTAAATTTCTTAATCATACAGAAAACCCTCCTTGTTGTGCACCAGCCGCAGCAGTTGTCTTAGGCTGAGCCTTTTCGACGACAATAGCTTGTGTGGTTAGAACCTGAAGCTGCATTTTGCAAAGCACATCTGATCACCCCTGTTGGATCGATGACTCCTGATTCCACTAAATTTTCATACTTTGTCTGTCATTGCATTGTAACCGAACTCCCATTCGCTTTCTTTTACCTTCTCCACCACCACTTCACCTTCAACTCTTGCGTTTTGGGCTAGAGATGCTGGTGCGACCAGTGCCTACAATCAACCAAGTCGATTTTAACAAAATAATCCCTTGAAAGAACGAGCTAACCCGAGGTAGCATTTTGACCCATGTACTGATTGATGGGTCAAATCTTATAGTCGTATTATGCTTTATATCTATCCTCTCAAACTGGTTTAATAAGAAAAAATTGCTAACCGTTAGCTTTAGTGCATGTTTTAACCTAAGTTCTTTAAAACATTTACCCGACCCGCCCACTTTGCCATTCACCAAGGCTTAAACCAAGCAATCTAACAATTTATTACTGACCTTTTAAATGATGTCAGCACCTAACCGCTCTTCTGCATCGTCGATCTTCTCCTTGATGGCAGGAACGATGATGCAATCAAATTTTGAATGAAAAGACGTAAATACCCATAGTGTGCAAGGCACATGGGGGAGATAACGACTGATTTAATAGTTGTTAAGTATAACGGGGCTTGAGGGACCAAACGGGTAATGAATAGTTGCCCAAAAGGACCCCGTATGAGAGTCCTCGTAATTAAGGGACCAAACGGGCAAACAAGGTTGACCTTGGGGACCAACTGTGTAATTTACCCTAATAATAATGAACATTTATTTTGGAGTCAATAGAGCATTGCTTTTCTCACATAACAAGTGTCTAATATATCAATTTAGGTTGTGAACTTTCAAGCTTAAGCTGATCAAAGTAGTTTTAAAGTAATCATCCATTTATTGATTATCACTAGCTTTTTCTAAAAGCGTGTGACATATGCAAAATTATACGTATGTTAGCTTCATTAAATACTAAATTTAGCGTTTTGATTGAAAATATTAGGTAAGTTTGTTATCGGGTGTTATTGATATTTCTGAGAAAGTATGAAGCAAAGTTTCTTATGGGGTGTTTGTTTCGGCTTACATGTGGGCTTATGAGCTTATTTAATTTCAGTTTATTTATCATATGACATAATTTTCTGGCTTATTTTGAAACTTATAGGCTTATATAAATTTATCATATCGTAATAAACTTATATAAGCCCACAAGTCTGAAAATAAGCCAGAAAATTGAGGCTTATGAAATATAAATCGAAATCAAATAAGCTCATAAGCCCACATATAAGCCGAAACAAACACCTCCTTAGTCCTGACGACCAAAATAAGATGAAAAAAAAGAACCAGTGGAGACTTGTTGCTTATATAAGAAAATGAGTAAATTGAATTCGAGGGGGTCGGGCACCACCGACTCCTTTCGAAGTCTGCATTGCAGCACCCGTCGTTCACAACAACCCTTCCCTTGCACATATTTGTCCTAATAATCTTTTCCATTAACGATCTTATCAGGCCCGGATCCGGCAGTGGGAGTAAGGGCGACAGCCTAGGGCAGCGTGTATGTGGGAGGCATCACTTTCAGGTCTAGTGTAATATATATATA
>BQNB010003671.1:0-23659 GCA_026074375.1 Tanacetum coccineum | reverse complement strand
ATAAATTGAAAGTGATGGAAAAATTGACAACTTAATTCTTCAAACTTTCAAAGTATCACCCGCACACCATTTTCGGTCTCATTTGCGCCTTTGTTTTCGAAACGAGCTTTATATTATATATTCATATTCATATAACCTAATTTAATATTAGTATTCAAGCTAAAGAATCATATAGTAAACACTTTCAATCCTCTTTTAGATATAACGAAAGTTTTGGTAAACATCACTTTTTCTTTTATGTGACACCCATTATTTAACAACTTATACACAATGTCGATATTGATACACATCTTGTAGTTATCTTTTTTAATTTCTAGTCATTTGTAAACCACTAATACTCATTTCTTCGGTTAGTGTTCCAATACTAATGAATAATGATACATATGTACGCACTACGCAGTGTAACTTTTAATTACACTAATCATACATAAATTCTTGAGCTTTAATACAATTAGGTATGATACAACTATACAAAGTTATAGTGAAGTGATAAACAAGTTTATACATTAATATACAACATATTAATTCACAAAATTCCAACCTTTAATTTATAGAATTGATACATGAACAAAACATATGACTTATAAAAAAATACACAAACTAAAGTGACATTATTGTCTAAAAACAATGTGTGATTATTGAAGTCAACTAAATCATCACACGGACACAAATAAATATTGTGCAACAAAAGATTAGAGCTTAAATACACAAACTCAAAAAGTAATGCACTACCTTTATATTATTTGATTTGCATACATACAAAGCATCAATCCTTGCATGTTCGATTGTAATTTTGATACAAAAGATTGAAATTTGAAAATAAATTGAACAAAAAAACATAAAACAAAGGTTATTGGCGACGTGGCGTCCACTATTGGCGCAGTGACACATCATGTATCAACTCGAACCTCTACACAATGGTCGGTTAGGCAAAGGTGGTCGGAGTCGCATTATGGCAAAGCATCGATGGTGATATGTCCGACTATAGGTACTACGTTGGCTTGCCTCTTGTTGTTGGCAGAAACTGATCAATGGCTTCATCAAATTTATGAGATAAGCATTTTTCCGGTTAGAGCGTCGAGGCGATTCAAGAAATTCGGACGACGGCTAGGTGTTGTTGTGAACAAAGAGAACGTCATTTTGACTATGTCACCGCGTGTCACAGGGTTAACCGCCTGAAAAAATGGCCACCAATATAATAAAATCCGATGTAGTAGTTTGTTTGCAAAGGTGAGTGCTTTTAATTGTTCAAAATGAAAAGTGACTATGGTGGTTTAAGATGAGAGAGACTGAGAGAGTCGGCTATTTAATACGAGAGAGAAAAGGATTAGACGTTAATAAGAGATTGAGATAAATTAGGATTGAGCAAATTACCCAAAATGCCCTTCTGGTATAATTTATAATTTGGTTTAACATTAAATTCATAATTACAAGTGGCACAAATTAATTTACTTCTTACACTATCTTATAAGAACCTCAATCTATATATATAGAGAGAGAGAGAAAGAGAGTTTGGTTTAAATAAAAAGTGATTTTAGGTAAAAAAAAAGATAGAAAGTGTAGATAATTTATTTATGTGTCATTAATATCATGTGAAAATGTGTCAATTGTGTGTCAGTTATAAGAAATTATATGCAAGTGTGTCAACATTGTTAGTTAAACAATTCATATGTGTCAATAATAGCTTATTAATAGTGTGTCAAAATCGCTAGTGTGTCAGTTACAAGTTGTTATGTGTCAAATATGTAATTAATACCTCAATTTAATCTCATTAATACCTCACATCCAATGGCTAGAAATCATTCATATACTTTTTTCCATTTCTAACTTTTCACAATAACCTTACCCTATATATATATATATATATATATATATATATATATATATAGTGATGGTTTTTTAAAAACCTTAAGACGGTTTGAGTGTATTTGTTCTGTTGGCACCTTATAAGTTTCATTGTCATAAATCCTGATATTAATTTTATATTACTGCGACCTATCAAAGAGCAGACAACTAAACAGTTTTGGGATCAACTCGACCCGTGAGCTCTACAACCCCATCTAAGTCTACCAATGGATCCTGTAACCCTAAATTTTAACTATAAACACATATGAAACATACTTCATAAAACCATCTTTTTCATTAGCTTTGAAGTTTTTTTAGTCAAAACGGCTTTGTTTCAGGTTTTTTTAGTTTAACCATGTAACTGTTGGATTTTTAACACAACGTGATGGTTTTCTTAAAAACTTTAAGACGGTTTGAGAGTATTTGTTGCTCTGTTGGCACCTTATGAGTTTCATTGTCATAAATCCTGATATTATTCTATACTATTGTGACCTATCAAAGAGTAGAAAACCAAATAGTTCTAGGATCAGCTGGACCCGTGAGCTCTACAACCCCATTTAAGTATACCAAAGTTGGATCCTCCTCAAACTCCATGTGATATCTTCATGACCAATGCAGTGTGATATCTTGTTTATTATTTATAATTGATTAGCAAAAGTAGTTTACATGATAAGTATTGTGATCATACACAATACGTACTGTTCATAATAACAAATATTTGATTTGTGATAAACAAATAAATCCAAATGAAAGCACTATTTGTATACCTAGGTTTTCGACTCGACATTGCGACTGTGCTAAAGTTGATACACGAGCAAGTCACTTTTAGCATTTAGTCCACCTATTTATTTCAATATATGTGAAAAATTGTGTAGATTAGTGTATTGTAGTATGCAACTATTTTGGATAAGGGTCAAGGTTTTACCTCAGCCATCGCACCACACTTTATTTTAGATAGCTTCATGACCAGTTTGCTGGCGGGATAATTTCATGTGTTAAGTTAAAAGATACGGTGACATGAATAATTTTGTGAAATAGTTTAAATCTAATAGACCAGACCAGATGATTATAAAGTTGCTGAAATAATGCACAAATTATGCAATCCAACGATAGAGAACCTTGTCGTGTAAATGTTATAAGTAATAAGAAATATTGAAATAATAAGTTTGACATAATTATATTTATACATTCATAATCATATAAAAGTAACAATAATAAATCAGGGCATTCTTAAATGATTACATTAGTTTGACATAGTTTATAAATATACCATTGTCTAACATGTTTCAATCACGACACTTCTTGTTTTGTCAGTTGTGACACCCTTGCCTGTTGATCTTTTCCCGTGGGCAACGAACTGGATCCTTACCAACCGAGCTCAAGCCTAAATGATTAGCAACATGTATCTAAGTTTCCAACAATACGTAACTTAACATGCAAGAGTGTAACATGTATCACGGGTTTTTTCTAATTATTTAAAATATAATTAAAGAGTTAAAATCGTTAATAACACCAAAACATACACGAACAATAATTCACCATTTTTGAAAATTAGTAATGATAGTTAAAATTATTTGTATCATTAGCAAGTAGTTAATACATTATCAAAAGATAAATTACATGTGTTAAATGGCACAACATCAACAAAGGAGCAACAATATTAAGTTGCGTATTAAAAACCATATTCAAACATCCATCAAGGATTTTAATTTCATCCTTTCAAATACGAAATGCTTGCTTATAAAGTGGCTGCTTTAAGGATTGTAAACCTTCTCAAAAGACGCTAGCCTTAGAGTTTAACATCATAAAAATAAAGCCTAAACTTGAACATAATATGAAAGGGAACTACATTCTATCTTAACTTGCACAAGTCTTTTCTTTGTAGCAGAATGTTCAAAGTTGATGCCATGTTTATTTTGCAAGTGGACTTGTGGAAGGATTGTTATAGCCTTGTCAATTTTTTTGTGAAGAATGTCCGATAAATGGCTCAACATAATTGGAACAATGACCTTCAATAAAATATGTTTTTATTAATATAAGTTCTGATATATATAGACTTAAGTTAAGTATGATTCACCTTAGAATCAAAGCATCTTTGAGTAGGATCTGCACTCGACATGGATTGAGTTTCTGGTTGATCTTGCACATCCTAATAAAAAAAATTGACAAACATATTAGATTACTTAAAAGAAAATGATTACTCAAATTTATATAGAACCACAAAAGGTATAGTTTATATATATGTTAGTATGTTACATCTTGTGCCTCAGAGTTTGTTATCATGGACTGGATTATGTCAGCATCATCACAGAGATTTTGCACATTGTATACACTCAAACCAATCTTGATATTGAAGTGGGTGACCTCGATCCTAAAAATGCACCTCTTGTTGATCAAGTGATTAACCTCTCATTTGGACTTGGATAAAACTTTAGCTAAAAAGTAAAGGTAGCGATTTCGACCCATTTACTTACGATACTTTCATGGGTCAAATGAGTAAAATCAATAAACTTGGGTTGAAAAGGAAAGATGGAACGGGTTTCACCCAAAATGTATTGTTACTGCAAACAACACGCTAGATTCTCTAAAAATAAAATAAGATGATTACTATAATATTATGATAACTACAATCAATAAGTACAAACATTATTTATTTAAACTTTCTAAAATAAAGTGATTCTACCCCAAAAAAATGCTTTGATCTGTCACCTAAACCATGTTGCCGTGTGACACATATTCCTAATCTTTCATGAAAAGGAGGTATCCCATAATGAGTATTGTTGCAGTTTCATGGGACGAAACTTAGGATTTGTCTGGTTAGTTAACCAGAATTACTAACGGATTGGGTTTAATTGCAGGGTTGAATAGGAATGGGGACCAGTTTGGGAATGGTTTTAAATTCTATCGTAAGGTTTAATAGTTTGCTTTACTGAGTTTATTGGCTTCATTCTGATCAGGGTACACCCATATTCCTTCCTTTACTATTTAATCCAAGGCTTACCAACAACAACAAAACATGTTATCCGAGTTGCTCACAACTCCACTTCATGTAAATCACAAAATTAACAAAACACATTTTCCCATATAACGAATTCAGGTCTTCAGTTGGCCCAATTGGTTCAAATCAGAATCCAAAAGTTGCAACGATGTTTAAACCACATCATGCTTATGAAAGTACTCTTCATGAAAGGTGTAAAGATATCACTTAACCTTATTGAAACACTTCTTTTAGTAGATACATATACCACAGGCCAAATGATTGTTAACATAATGTACCTCACGAATATTGAGAGCTTTTTGGACAGCTTTATTGTTTGCCCAAATTTCCACAAATACTTGATTAGCATCCTATACAAAACATATAAAGAGGGTGTCGATGTATGTTAAGTTTACTGGATTTTTATACATATGAATAGGTGATTATCATCAATATATAGTTTATATGTACACATAACATCTGATACAGAATAATTACCGGGCAAGTTGGCTCTAGATTTATGTGTGAACATAATGGCTCCAAGGTATTCGATAAGCTGATACCTTCTAGGCACTTAACATGTAAATTCATAACCAAGTTATATTATATAATGAAACATTTATGGATAGAATCACAGTGATATTCAATTTTGTTCTCACCTCAAATCGTTCTTGTTCGTAAAGAGGGTCCATTCTCTGATATAAATAACCAACATAGTCTAAGTACGGCTTTAAGTCATGTCTCGACAGTTCTGGTTAATGCAACATAAAAAAGAAGCCTTATTAGTAAGTAAAACAGTATAAAGACAAGAAACCATTTTGAGCTGTTACATAAAACACAACCACTTTGATTTGATTGTATAAATATAGATAAGTCACTAAATAGAGGAACCTACGCTGAGGAACGGTATCAGTTTAGTTGGCAACGGATGGTGAGCTCTTAGCAGGGACGTTGTGCATAGGTTTCCAGAAAGAACTACCTTGAAACATTTCAAGTGAAGCTAATTATTCTTAGTGCATTCGAGATAACATTAGAAAAAGGAAAGATCATAGATATTCGAGTATTCAACAATACATTGGGACCAAAACTATTAATATACCTGTATTGAAATGTAAATGAATTGCCTGCATAAATTTTTAGAGCTCTCTACCTGTCACATATTTGTACCTCCGTATAGAGTCCTGGCAGCTTTCAAACAAAAAAATATGAGTACTTGTGAGCCACCACTGACCACTATTAGCAGTTGGTTTTTCTTGGACAGAAATAAGTCAAAGAACTAAGAAATCAAGGGCACACAACGAAACTTAAAATATATATATAAATATATATCACAAACATTATGTGGCTGCTGAAGCCTTTTTAAGCTTTTCTTTCTCTATCGCGGCTCGTCTCTGGTCAGCATGCTGAGCAACTCTATTTGCCAGGGCCTGATAACGAAAATCTAGAGTCTGCGAGAGATTCTGGAACCTCGTTGGATCTGATGCTTACATAACTACAGATTGATCACATACAGAAGAATATAAATTAAAATCTAAATTGGCTACTCCGCCTTCGCAAACTGTGTAATTTCCATGTGCATGTACATAAGTATCTTACCTTTTATGGTATCCACAAAGAGAATGAAGGGATCCACTTCATCAATTCTTCGTCATCACTGAAGTCATCATCCGAGTCATCATCATAGTCATCAGTTGACCGAAATGCCTTTGCCTGGGGATAAAAGTCTCTTGTAACTTTGCAAGTAATAGAAGCACAAAAAAAGAGCTTGGATTTTCAAACTGAAGCTTTACAAACCTGTGCAGCCAATTTTTTAAGTCTCAGACTATCAAATTCATCACCATCTTTGTCGTCTTCTCCCATTTCATTGTCAGACCCGTCATCATCATCTGTTGCCAAACCGTCATTCATATCATCATCATCCTCCTCAGGCTCTTCCTTCTCCGCTTCTATCAAATTATCATAATATAAACAACCATAAGAGAAATATAATATTCATATCACGGATGACAAGGTAGAAAAACTATACAAACCTGCTACTTGATCCTTATAGGCAACAAGCCAAGGCTTCCACCGGTAACTGATCAGCAGAGAGCGTAAGCATGGATGTCAATCCCAAACAACAATTTTTTTTATCATTTTCCCTGAAAAGCCGCAAGACAATAAGTTGAAAATTATATAACATAAAATAAACCTATTAAGAATGCTTTTAGCGAACTCCAACCATTGATATGTGCTTCTTTTTTATCATTGATAAAGGGTGGGTCGAGAAACAGTTACCCGCTTTTCTTTCATTTTCAACACACACCAAACCATGGATATAAACATTCATATTTGGTGTTCCTGATCTGAACTTTAGTAATACGTCGAAAACAAAACAGTCTGCAGGTTTATTTCATACGGAGTAATAGGAATTTATAAGAAAGTCCACTGATCATACGAATGAATAATACATGCGTTGATTTTTCTTACAACTGTTGTTGGATCATTATAATTATTTGCTACAGGTGGTGCTGGTGGTGATGATTCATACGCTGCCAAAGTAGTTCCTGGACGGATGCCATCGTCAACAGAGATTGTAACAGGTGTTTCCTCTCTGGTTTTTGGGTCAACGATCTTTTCTCCAAATAAAAGTTAAAATCAAAAGGATGCATAACATAATATAATAAGACACGGGCAGTACAAAGGAAGTTATTTTTACTACCATTAGCTGAAATAATCTATATTTAAACGAAACAACCTCTCTAAAATAGTTCTATTCAACTCACCGCAGTCTGATCTTGTTCCTTCCTTGTCACGCCAAAGCGTTGTGAAACATTTTCTTATGTAAGGGATCCATAGATGACGACAATTCTTGAGCTTGTGCCATGTGTTCTTCACACTTTGGAATGATTAAATCTACAAGTAGGTAAATATAAGCCTATAACTGTGATCCCTCTCTTTTTCTGTTCAGGTGCCTTATCGATTTCATCAAAGGCTATAGCATTGGCTTTCCCTTCATCAACAAGTACCTGAAAAAAGCACATAAACTGTAGGTCGGACTGCTATACTAGACTACATAATAGAACTTATAGCGTAGAAAGCAAGAACTATGTAACCTTTGTGATTGCAGTAGTCAGTGTTGTCTTTCCATGATCAACATGTCCAATTGTTCCAACGTTAACATGAGGTTTTCTGATAAAACAAATGACATTTAATCATGTTGCATTAGTTTCTCCACTAACACTGACTCAACCGCATCCGCAGCTGTATTATACTTCAATACAGAGTTTGTAATGGAGAAGGTAGAAACACAGTATCACCATCTAATTAAAACACTACCATGGAAATTACCTTTTGTAGACAACCAGCAAAATTATAACCTAAACAAAATAAACAAAACAAAGCATACAATGGAAGACATACTTGTTGTTTTAGGATCAATGGAAGACAACCAACTTGCATACAATGATGAATATGAATGATATTAGGGTTTATGATGAATAAGAATAACAATGATGAATACGTTTGTCAAGGATAAGAATGAATGATCTTAGGCTTTATGGATATACCTGAAGATACGAATGAATGAAAAGATATACACATATGATATTAGGGTTTTTGTTTTAAAGTTTTCGGTTGAATATCTATAAGGGAATGCAATTATTTATCACAAATTCTTGGTTGCTCTTGTGGTTAAGCACCTTGTTTCTAGATAAACAGACCTAGGTTCGAGTCTTGCACGGTGGATATTTTTTAACTCAATTTTCGAAAATACATGCTATATTGTTGTCCATGTCGGTGGCGTACAGCCACTAAATCATATTTATCCAGTCATAGTTAGCTATATACGGGTGTGTTTGGTACCAAGGGTTTGAGAGCGTTTTGGAGCAACTAGCGACAAGCGACTAGCGGTTTAAATATAATGCTTGTTTGGCAATGAGCAACTAGCGGTTGAATTGTGTGGAACCGCTCTTATTCAAAACGCTCCATCAAAAAGCATTTAGATCTAGCCGCTAGCGTTTGGCTCTCAAATGACATATATGCCCCTTTTAATTATTTAAATAATTTTTATGTTAATGTGTATATGCCTTAATACGTCATTTTACACTTTATAATTACAACTACAACTACGTTACCAAACACTTTTATTTAACAAACAACAATAGCATGCTGCTTCTGCTTCCTGCTATTGCTACTGCTACGTTTCACCAAACACAACCTACAACTAAAAGCCAATAGCGTACCAAAAGTTATATGTAGCATAGTGGTAAACGCATTGATATTCTACCCTTGAAGTCAACCCGGTTTAGCTCTCTTTTCTTATTTATTATACATTTTTGTTTTTCGTCTAATTGTCCTACACCCACTCAACTTGGTCCGTATCAATCCTTTTTCTTATTTATTTAATTGTCCTACCAAAAGTTATATGTAGCATAGTGGTAAACGCATTGATATTCTACCCTTGAAGTCCTCTGATGGAACCCGATTTAGCTCTCTTTTCTTATTTATTATACATTTTTGTTTTTCGTTTAATTGTCCTACACCCACTCAACTTGGTCCGTATCAATCCTTTTTCTTATTTATTTAATTGTCCTACCAAAAGTTATATGTAGCATAGTGGTAAACACATTGATATTTTACCCTTGAAATCCTCTGATGGAACCCGATTTAGCTCTCTTTTCTTATTTATTATACATTTTTGTTTTTCGTTTAATTGTCCTACACCAACTCAACTTGGTCCGTATCAATTCATTCATTTGTTAGTATCCTTTTTTTTGAACGGCGAATTTTATTAAGAGAAAAAACTAGCAAGGAGCTAGAAGATTACAAAGTGACAAGGTGAGGGGTTTTAAGCCACTCAATCCAACTAAAATAAGCTTTACATCTGTAACGACACCAGTAGAAAGATCTAGATTGCACTTCATCAAAAATAGCCGCCTTTGATGGAGACTCAGAATCGAAGATAGTTTTATTACGGAAGTTCCAAATATGCCACCACGTCACATAACAAACTCCTTCAAAAACACGCTTATGTTTGATCGAAAGCCGAAGACTCAAGATCCAAACCAACCATTCTTCATAAGAAGAAACTTCCATATACGGAATATTCCACCAGCTGGTGATCAAATGAAGGATATCTCTAGCAATTTGGCAAGTGAAGAAGATGTGCCTAGTTGATTCCACCGCTTTACCGCATGTAGGGCATAGAATAGAGTCAATATCCATTCCACGACGAGAAATGTTCAATCTAGTTGGAAGATTATCTAACTTGATTTTCCAAGCTAAAACATTTACCTTAATAGGCACCGCTTTGATCCAACGAGTGCTAGAAGAGACCTCCGATAACGTGAACTCGTCGATCAATTTTCTAATTGAGGCGACGGTGAAATCTCCTGAACTTTGCAAGGACCAAATCCATCTATCCCTGATGTTTACGAGAGAAGTACCTTCCACCATCGCCTTCAGAGAATCAAACTGATCTTGCTCCACTCCTCCCCTAGGTTCACGACGGAAAGTGAAAGCCAAGCTGTTTTGAGATAACTTAGAAGCAACATCAATGTTTTTGCAAGATTCCAGTGCGTAAGCCCTTGGAAACAAAAATTTAAACGCAACATCCCCATGCCAAGTTTCTTCCCAAAACAAAGTATCTGAACCGTTGCCCACTTTTTTGTTAACGAAACTGGGTAAATTTAAACCCCGTTTCTTTAACAAATCCGCCTCTTTAACAATGTCGAACCAAATAGAAGGATAAGAGACTTTTACCTGTTTACCAATTTTTCCGTGATCTCCATGAATAGATTTGATGACGTTCGCCCATAGTGAAGAGTTTTGAGAAAGAAAGCGCCACACCCATTTAAACATGAGAGCTCTATTCAGAGCGTATAAGCTTGAAATTCCAAGGCTGCCTTTTTCTTTAGAAGCTAACACATTTGTCCATTTCACACAAGTCGGTTTTTTAGCAAGAGGATCAGACTCATTTCCATATATTTATCATTAACTGATTATTGTAGTTTGTATTATAGTTAAACATTTTTTTATCAAGCACTTGATTGTATTTCATGTTGATTTCTCAAAACATACATAGTAAGTAGATAAAGTTACTTTTTTTTAATGACTCTTGTGTGACTTGTGAGGTATTGGATTTCGTCCTAGGTGGATTTATGTTTATATTAGTAATTTTTTGAATAAATTATATTGCCTCAAATATGTAAAAAGTTCATTCATTATCAAACAACGTTGTTAAAAAAACAGCAAAAAGATCATCCTGAATGAAAACAAAATAAAAAGAAACTCGACCTAAATGATAGTTTGATGTCTCACAAATGCATTAAATAAACTTTTTTTAACGGCAGATTTTATTGAAACAAAAAAACTAGCAAGAAGCTAGAAATTACAAAGTAACAAGATGCGGGTTTTTAAGCCAATCTACCCAACTAAAAGACTTTTACATCTATGATTACACCAAATAAAGGATTGGGTGATTACCTCCTCAAATATAAGCGCCTTCGAAGGACAAGCGAAACCAAAAATGCTCTTGTTACGGAAATTCCAAATGTACCACCACAAGACATAACAAACGCCTTCGAACAACTCTTTATGTTTAGAATGAAGACGGATACTCAACAACCATTCTAACCATTCATCATAAGAGGAAACCATCACGACATCAATCTCCCACCAAAGCAAAACCTTGCGAAATATCTCTCTAGATATAGAGCAAGTAAGAAAATATGGCTAGATGATTCCACATTCTTTTCGTATAAAGGACATAGAATCGACTCAATATACATGCCTCTTTTAGAGATGTTCAACCGAGTAGGTAAGATGTCCAACTTAACTTTCCAAGCGTGAATATTGACTTTAATAGGCACGGCTTTTATCCAACGGGTTTTAGAAGAGACCACTAGTAACGAGTTTGCGTCAAGGAGATTCCTAACCGAAGCGACTATAAACTCGCCACAACCTTCTAAAGACCATCTTCATCTATCTTTCGAATCGAAAAGAGAAATTCCCTCCATAATCTTCACGAGCTGAATATATTGAAGCTTTTCAGCTCCAGCTCTTGGAGCTCTATGAAACGAACACAGAAGATCATCATGAGATAACTTCAACGCCACTGAAATATTTTTTTGGAGTCTCCAATGCATACATTCTGGGAAAGTCAGATTGGAAAGTGTTGTCGCCCCTCCATTTGTTCTCCCAGAACCGAATGTCTACCCCGTTGCCCATCTTTCTGTGAATGAATCCCATCAAATCAGTCCCCTGCCTCTGAATATGTTGAACCTCCTTGACGATATCCAACCATAAGGACGGATGGTGGTGGCTTCGAACATGTTTACCAATCTTTCCATCTTCTTGGTTAAGCTCAAATAGAAACAGAAGTACATAACAACCTTTTCATTGTTAGTCTTGATTGTGGTAATCAACTCTTTATTTAAAATACAAAAATAATCATATTAACATAAAAACACAAAAAAAATTAATGCACGCATAAAAAAGGTAAAAAATCTATCATAAAGTGGCTTGAAACAATCGAATCAGAATAAAAAGGGGGGGCATTGTTCAAGCGGCTCACCCAAAGCATCCAAATACTCAGGACCGGCCTTGGATTTTATGATGTTAAATGTTCATTGTCCTTTTACTTGTAGTTCTACGCATAAGAAGCTTTTGATTTATATTTTCTCATGAGTTTAAATTTGGTGATAAAAGCATAACTTGACTAGTTGTTAGTGCTGATTAAAAAGTGATTATGGAGTTATCAAGGTTTTTTTTCTTTGTTCTATTTTTCTTTTTGGATATACGAGTTTGGAGACGGGTATTGTTAAAATATACTCTTAGGAGTTTATTTTGTCTGCATCATTTGAATTTGGTGACTTACAATTCTTTTTTATCGTTTTTATATTTTTGTTATGCTTAGCGTATGTTATATTTGTAGCATGTTAGAATAGTTTTATTTACTTGCTTATGATTTGTTTATTTTGATGTCGTGACGCTTAAGTGGTAATTTGGATGTTATTTTTATTCGCGGTTAATCAAAATGGAGTTAGTTATAAATTGCTCTCCAAATAAAAGAAAGTTTCAACTAAAATCGAAAAGTAGATAAACAATCAGGTTGTAAGCTTTATTCTCGATTAGAATTCTCTATTTTGCGATAAAGCAAGATAAATGTGTTTTCTTTGTAATTTCTAGCTCCTTACTAGTATTTCTTAATAAAAGTAGCCGTTCAAAAAAAAAAGCAAACCTCGTAGTATTTTCTTAAATTATTTTTTGTCTTTTTATCGTGTAAGTTTGAGTTGCGCATCCGCGTACTGACTTGCTTTGAGTTATGACGAATATATTTTACGAGTCAAGATTTTATTAGTATAATAATAATTTATTGTTTTAAAACATGTCACGTAAGTTTATGAATAATGCGTTATCCGCTGAATAAACCAGCTTTTGTCTATTATTTCTTCTACCAAACTTACGCGATTACTTTTTCTTTTCATTTTCTATTATTCGTTTATCTGAGCTGGTGCATTTCGTAAAACTATATTGTCGGTACAATTAAATGAGTGGTCACTTTATCACATTAAAGTATTAGTTCTAAGCAGTATCTTCATTTATTTATTAGTTTAGTAGTTGAGTCTTTATCCTTCCAAAAAATCAAAGGAGGTAAAAGATTTGCGTTTGTTCGCTCTCATCAAGGTTATTCAATCTTGGACCGCTTGGTAGAGATAAATTTGTACCTATTTGGATCGGCAATTTTCCACCTGTTTGCAATAAAAGTTCGGTTTGAAAGGCCCCTATAAGCCTAATGTGAGTGGTACCTATAACTCAAGGTAACTAGCGCCAAAGAACGAATAACACTATTTAATTCACAGGAGACTATCTAATGGGGTAGTGTCACTTATGCGTTATTGTTAATGGCACATCTACGGGTATCGCAAGCTACGGTGATCTCTATTCTCCAGCATTGGTGTTTTGACGATTCTGATTAATAGACCGCGTCCTGTTAATATGTTTTGCGTAAGGTGAAAGAAGTTTCGTCCTATTCCTGATTGTTCTTCCATTCTTAAGGATGAAGGATTTTCAGATGTCACTGTCTCTAATATTGGGTTTATGGGGTGTTACTGAATACTCACTTCGATGGATATCTAAGCTGAATGAATCTGATGAATCACAGTTGTGTGTTAATGTGGTTGCACCTCTTCAGAGGCATGTGATGATTTTTGGTTAGTGATGAGAGAATAGTTAGGGTGGATATAGAGGGTTTGTCCAATTCAAAGTTGGTCTCGTGAAACTTTTACTAGGATTGGAAGATATTGGGGAGAGACTTAGATTTGGAGAAAATGCGGATTCTTAATTCGGTCGAACAGGTATGTATTAAGACTAAACATGGCACATCCATATTGAGACCTTTAAGTTGATTGTTAAAGGAAGAGTTTATCATGGTCACGTGCAAAGGAACAGTTTACATGGATCCTACTTTTTTGAAGTATAAGGTAGGGAATGAGTAACTCGTCCTGATGTTGAGTTGTCCCATGGTGTATTAACAATGAAACTAAGTGTCAATCCTAATTGAGGGGGGGAAAGTAACTGTGATGATGAATTTATGAGTCGACGAAGGACGGAGTACCTGAAAACTAATATTTGGGCTCTAGTTCTCATTGTTCCTATTCATCGAGATGAAGATAAGGTGTTGCTTCATTCAGATTGACCCATTTTGGATTTATATGACTTATTGAAAAATAAGAATGGTACAATAATCATGTGCCGAGCCCCTCATTGTCACACCCCCCCGGTTTTACACCGGTAACATCGGAGAATCAAGTTGAGAACTTAACTGAAACTGTGGCTCCAAGGTTTTTAATGCTCAGGTGATGAATTCCTCTCAAGATATTCAGTGGACTCAAATAAAACTTTCTCAGGTCAGAATGTTGTCAAAAGTGGTGGCTCAGTTTTGGATGTCATGGAGGATATCATTCGTGTTGGACAAGTTATGGGCTATTCAATGGAAGGCTGCGTGAAGGATTTAGAAAACATCATCGGAAAACAAGGAGAGGATAATGTTATTAGATGAATGCCCTATCTATTAAAACATCAATGGTCTTGGCCACATGACAAAAATGGATGAGTGGGATAAAGACGTTGACTAATTCATTAAACTTAAATTTTTTAGCGATCCCAATGAGGACCAAGATGACTTGTATTATCGCATTTATGGACGTGATTATTTTTGTGGGGTAAACTCCAATTACGATTACGTTTGAGCGAGTCCTTAGGAAACTTGGTGGTATCTATGTAGTATTGGAAGCTTCAATTTTAAGATGATCTAAACACTACGTACGGATATTTTCATAGTATTTATGAACGTGGCTTCCTACCATCCAAATTCTTGTTTATTGTATTTATGCTCCTAACAACAATTCTATGCAAAAGGAAGTTATGGGACTATATCTCTAACATAGTTGGTCGTTGGAATGGGGAGTCTATTATTATGGGAGATTTTAATGAAGTTCGGTCTAGCGAAGAACGGCGTGGATCCTATTTTAATCTTATAGCGCTAGATACTTTGATCGCTTTTATTTCTAAGAGGGGCTTGTCGATGTTACTTGGGAAGGATATGCATTTAATGGGCTCATCCCTCGGCTTCTAAAATGAGCAAACATAGATCGTTTTTCTAGTTCAGATGGTATTTTTCATCTATTTCCTTCCATTACAGCCTTTGGTAGACCTGTAACCTATCGGATCCTGTCCAATCCTGCTTCGGGAAGTCAAGTTGGATTTCGGACCAACTCCTTTTCGATTTTATCATTCATGGTTTGATTATGTCGGGTTTGATGATATGATTAAATTGTCATGAACGCGTTTTCTCACTCGGATACTAGTGGGATGAATTCGTTAAAAAAAACTACAAGATCTTAAGAAAATTATTCGTAAGCTTGATTTAAAGCCAAGAAGCTCGAATATCAGGTTCAAAAAATGAGATGATTAGAATTGGGGGGGCGATTGACAAAGATAATGGGATCGTGGGGTGTTTGACGATGATACTGTTTTAGTCAGATTCGAACTGAAACATAAACTTTATTAATGTTTCTGAGATGAATCGAAAGATAATTTTCAAAAGTCTAACAGTCAAGTGGGCGGTAGAGGGATGAAAACTCAAAATTCTTCCATGGCATCATCATATAAGGAGTGCTAAGCTAGCGATTCGGGGCATTTTCGTTGTAGGATTTTCTGCGGAAACAGAACAAGGTATGAATAAAGACGCTTTTTTTTAACCACTTTGCTTCTTCGATTTTAAGAACCTGCCAAATCAAGATTTAAATTAAATTTTGAGTTTATAAGAAGTTGCACCAAAATCAAATGGAAATTTAGAGAGAAGTGTGTCGCGCGTATGAAATTCGTGAGGGCTGTGTGGGAGCTGTAGGTGATAATAAATCTTCCGGGCCCGATGGCTTCACCTTTGTTTTTTTAAGAAATATTGGTGATTGTATTGGGTTGACTTTTGCGAGGCGGTCGACTATTTTTTCGTTAACAGCTCTTTTTCAAAAGGATGTAATTCTCTTTGTAGCCCCTAATTCCAAGGTTCAATGGATGCTATATTCGTTAATGATTTTCGGCCGATAAGTCTTTGATTGGGTGTGTATACAAAAGTGGGTTACAAGGTACTTGCCAATTAGATTAGCTTCCGGGTTCATTGGCGGATCTCATCTCCGATACCCAATCCGCTTTTGTTGCTGGAAGACAATATTTTAGATGACCGTTATATTCTTGATGAAATTCTCCATTGGTTTGTAAAAGAAAGAACAAAAGGCGATGTTCTTTACAAGTCGATTTTGCAAAGCATACGACTCGGTTCGTTTGGGATAATTACTTATAAGAAGTGCTTGAGGCGTTTGGTTTTGGGCGAACGTGGTGTAATTGATTCGGGTTTATCTTACTTCTGATAAGCTTCTATCTTGATTAATGGAAGTCCTCTCTAATGAGTATTCTTGCCATCGTGGTAACAAAAAAGTGGAGATCTCTTGTCCATTTCTCTTTATTTTTAATGAATCTATTCAATTATCTTTCAAAGGGTGGGGTGGTAGACGAGGGCCTTGTTCAAAGGTATTCAATTACCAGAGATCGTTTATTCCTTTATATCAACTCTTTTATGCAGACGACGTAGGTTTATAGGAGAATGGGTCCAATGAAAAATGAGTGGTATTATTCACATTTTGTAAGGGCTTCTTTCTTGCTTCTGGACTTCAAGTAAATATCCTTAAAGTAAACTTTGGTGTGTGGCGATTCCGCCACAATAGTGGTAGAGCAGGCAGCCTCTTTGATAGGTTGTTCTATTATGAGCAACAAATTCCGCTATCTAGGCGTTATGGTGGGAGAATACTCTTCTCGTATTAAGGCTTGGGATGACGTTATTCTTAAGCTTAGATCTCGCCTCTCTAAGTGGAAGGTGAAAACCCTTTCGATAGGCGGTCGTCTAACTCTCTTGAAATCCGTTCTTGGGGCATCGCCGATTTATAATATGTCCATTTTTAAAGTCCCTACAGGTGTCTTGAAGGTTATGGAGTCTATCCGCAGCCGGTTTTTTAATGGTGCGGACCAGTCGGAAAAAAAAGTTACATGGGTCGCTTGGAATAAGGTTTTAGCTTCAAAAAAACATGGTGGTTTAGGAGTCTCGAGTTTTTTTGCTCTTAACCGTGCCCTCCTTCTCAAATGGGTTTGGCGTTTTGTATCCCAAGATGGCTCGTTATGGTATAAAGTCATTCGTGCGCTTTATGGTTCTTCGGTGGAAACTCACTCGACTAGTCTATCCTCTAACTGGTGTTCAATATGTAAGGGAAGTAAATAGTTAAACAGGGAAAGGTTCTTGATTTCTGGTCGCATGTAAAAAACGCATTGGTAATGGTGATGATTCGAGATTCTGTGTTCGATTGTTGGATCGGAGAGTTCCTCTTCGTGTTCAAATTTCCTCGCTGTTCGCATTGGACCTGAACAAAGAAGCTCACGGTGGCTGTATGTTTGGTGTTCCGATAGGATATTTCGTTTCGTAGAAATGCTCGGAGGTGGTATCGAAGACATTGTTGGCTGATTTGACTTCTTTGAAGGATTCGGTGACTTTTTCGAATTCAGGTGATCGATGGCGTTCTGTGATTTGTCGTTAGCGATGGTAACTTCCGTTAAGGAGTTTTCGTAACTAACATTGTGTTCCTTTTCCTTCCGCATCAAGCTGCCCAAACTAGATGATCAAATACATCCCTATTAAGGTTACATTCTTACAGCTTTGGCGAGCCTCGGCAAGATTGTTTACCGACTCGAGTTAATCTGATTCGCAGAGGCATCACTATTGAGTCGTCTCTTTGTCCGGTTTGTTCAGTCTGCGAGGAAGATGTTTGCCACATCTTCTTCCGTTGTGATTTGGCTCAGCTTGTTCTTCGTCGCATATGCAGATGGTGGGCTTATGATCTATCTATGATACTGGTCATCGTTCCAAGGTGGCAGGTCTTGGATTCTTGTTCGATCAGTTCTCCTCTAAAGTTCAAAGCTATGTGGAGGGAGTGTTCTTCTAGTATTCTTGGTGGTTATCTGGAACTTTAGGGAATCGGATCATTTTTGAGGAATTCTCCAAGCGTTCGAATTTTGATGCTATAGTTTTTTTGTGCTTTCAATTGCGGTGAAAAGTAGTTGTATACGAAGTTTTCTTGGGGACGATTGGTTAATAAAATCCCCAATTTATTTCCTTGTAATTGTTTTCAGATCCATTGCTAGTTTAATAAAGTTTTGACGTTCAAAAAAAAATTAGTTTTAGTTTTATCTCCGATTTTTAAAGTGTTACATATTTTTGATATCAAAACTAAAAACCCATTATATTATACAACATACTAAAAATGAGTATGTTATTTTGTTTATACAACATACTAAAAATGAGTATGTTATTTTGTCCTCTAGCGGCATGGGCTCAAGGTTTTTGTTTGGGCTCCCAGTTTGAGCTCTTATTTGCGGCCGGCTCATTTGTGTTTTTTTTTTTACATATCAATAACATTTGTGGCCGGCGTGTATAATAACCGTGCAACATTAACAACGTAGGTAATATAAAAAAACACATGCGGAAGACATACGTACGATTTTATAGAAAAAGTTGACGTTTAATATTTCGTAATTGTTAAAAAAATGGTCAGTGAAATAAAAAAACACATGCGGAAGACATGCATACGATTTTTGTGGATACGGATAATCAATTGGTTGATGTAGAAGTTGACATGGATCATTTTGACACAGCAAATGCTAAGACAATGGGCAATGATAGGACACCTGAGTTTAATGCTAATGAAGTATTTGATATTGGCATTGATGTTATAGACACTGAAGAGTTTGAGAGTGCTTCTGATGAAGATGGAATAGAAAGGATTAGGAGTAGAAAAAAGATACAGCTTAAGAAACAGAATAACTTTAAGGAAGTGTTTGGTCGCAAAGGTGAATTTTTTTTTTTGTTGGACAAGAATTCTCAAACTCTGTTGTAGTAAAAGATTTGGTGCATAGACATTCAATTGAGACAAGAAAAGAGCTTTATCTCAAGAAGAATGATAAAGTCAGAGTCAGAGTTGCATGTAGAGGAACAATTCCTGTTTTTAATACTAGTTGTGATATTGGGTCTAGTAATGTTGTTGAGTCTAGTCAAACTCAAAGAGGTGAGTCCAGTCAACCTACTAAATGGACTAAAGGAAAAATTGTAAATAGTAAGGGTGTTTAGTAGTCTAATATATATTAAATATGTCAAAAGGTAGGTGGAAAACCTAAAACTACTGCGATTACTTTTTCTTTTCTTTTTCTATTATTCGTTTATCTTGAGGCTGAGCATTTCGTAAAACAATATTGTCGGTACAATTTAAATGAGTGGTCACTTTATCACATTTAAAAGTATTGCAACATACAAGTAGGTAATATAAAAAAACACTTGCGGAAGACATACATACGATTTATTAGAAAAAGTTGACGTTTATATTCCGTAATTGTTAAAAAATAGCCAGTGAAATAAAAAAACACATGCGTACGATTTTGTGGATACGGATAATCAATTGGTTGATGTAGAAGTTGACATGGATCATTTTGACACAGCAAATGCTAAGACAATGGGCAATGATAGGACACCTGAGTTTAATGCTAATGAAGTATTTGATACTGGCATTGATGTTATAGACACTGAAGAGTTTGAGAGTGCTTCTGATGAAGATAGAATAGAAAGGATTAGGAGTAGAAAAAAGATACAGCTTAAGAAACAGAATAACTTTAAGGAAGGTGGTCTGCAAAAGGTGCATTTTTTTGTTGGACAAGAATTCTCAAACTCTGCTGTAGTAAAAGATTTGGTGCATAGACATTCAATTGAGACAAGAAGAGAGCTTTATCTCAAGAAGAATGATAAAGTCAGAGTCAGAGTTGCATGTAGAGGAACAATTCATGTTTTTAATACTAGTTGTGATATTGGGCCTAGTAATGTTGTTGAGTCTAGTCAAACTCAAAGAGGTGAGTCCAGTCAACCTACTAAATGGACTAAAGGAAAAATTGTAAATAGTAAGGGTGTTGAGAGTCTATTAAATATGTCAAAAAAGGTTGGTGGAAAACCTAGTTTGAGAAAAGTGGCAGCCAACCAATGTCCTTGGGTTTTACAAGTATCAAAATTACAAGACTCTGAGACTTGGCAGGTGAAGACATTTGATGACACTCATAAATGTCTACAGTCAAGGAAGATAAAATATTGCACTGCTGACTTTTTTTCAAAAGATAGTATTGACCAAATTGAGACCAATCCAGAAATACCAGTAAAAGCATTTCAAGAACAGTTACAAAGGAAGTTTCAATTGGGGGTGTTTAGGATAAAGGCCTTTAAGGCAAAAGCAAAAGCAATAGACAATGTGAGAGGTGATTTTACTCTTCAATACACACCTGAGGGATTGTGTTATGGAGTTGCAACAAAGCAATCCTAACACAACTGTTAGAATTGGAGTGGAAAGTGAAGCAGATCACATGAAGCCAACTAGGGTATTCAGAGGATTTATGTGTGTTTGGGAGCAGCAAAAGAAGGTTTTAAGGCATGTATGAGACAGTTCTTGGGATTTGATGGTACATTAATGAAAGGACCATTTCTTGGTCAACGGTTGACAGCTGTTGGTGTGGACCCAAACAATGGCATTTATCCTTTGGCTTATGGGATTGTGGAAACAAAATCTATGAAATCTTGGACCTGGTTTTTGCAACACTTGAAAGAAGACTTGGATTTGCAAGACAACTCTAACTTCGCCTTCATTAGTGACAGACAGAAGGTAAGCTTTTATCTTAACTTACACATTTATTACAATTTTATCTATTGCATACTAATTAAAGGTTCTTTTCCATAAACATCAAGGAATCATACCAGCTATTGCAGAGCTCTTTCCAGCAGCAGAACACAGGTTTTGTCTTAGGCACATTCATGAAAACATGAAGTTAAAATGGATAGGAGCTGCATACAAAGAGTTACTATGGAAGGTTGTAACTGCTTTGACAGTACCATACTTTGAAAAGGTTATGGATGAACTTAAGGCTTTCAACAAAGAGTGCTATGACTGGCTAGCAAAGATACCACCAAATCACTGGGCTAGATCACACTTCTCGGGTAATATTAAGACTTAAATCTTTTCTTTATCATGTTTACATTTTTAGATAACTTTGCTAATTAGGGATTGTTTGACAGGGAGGGCTAAAAATGATATCTTATTAAACAACATTTGTGAAGTTTTTAACAGTCAGTTGGTAGATGGTAGGGATAGGCCAATTATAAGTACCCTTGAGTATGCTAGAGAGTACTTAATGAAAAGTATTGTGAATGTTAAGCAAGTTATAAAGAGAAGTGATGGTAGCACAAGTAATGCAGGCAAGAAAAGGCCAAGATCTGAGACCACTACTGGAATTAGTCAAGCAGCTAAGAAGCCAAACAATGTTGTTGTTGGTGTGCAGACAAGATCTAAGGCTACTAATAAAGGAAACCAACCAACTACTGCTGCAAAAAAGCATGGCAACAAGGCAAAAAAGAAAGTGTAGTGTTTATTTTCTTTGTCTGTACTTTTGTGGTTGTCTGTTAGATGTTGCAGTATGCAACCAAACTAATAACTCTGTCATTTTCATTTTGTGTCTGTTAGATGTTGCAGTATGCAACCAAACAATTTTCTCTATCTAAACTTATGTCTGTTTGTTTTGGGATGAATATGAACCCATTTTGAACCATTAACTTTGTTGTTGATTTAGCATTATGTTGCAGACTTTTAACCCATTTTATACCATTATGACCCAATACTTAAAACAAAATTCTAAGTGACATGTTGCAGTATGCAACCAAACAAACAAGGTAATGAACAACAAATTCTACCCCAAACAAGGAATCATGACCCAATACTACTTAAAACAAAATTCATTCTCCTAAAACACAATCAAATAGCTTAATAACCCATTCATTCATTAGATTTTACCATCATTACAAAACACAAAATTTGGGTTGCTTTTACATAACCACATAACATAACAACCACTATATCCATTGTTCCATACACCAACAGCCATAAACTAGTTTAAAATAAAATCTTGAACAACATAAACGATAAAATTAAGATCCATGTTATGATCAGATATTTCTTGGTCCTAGCACGAGCCTCTTGAACTTCTGCAACCTGAGCTTGTAGGTTGTTAATATTCCTCAATAGTCCAGGTATGATGAGAGTTGATCATTGGCACATTGGGGGGTCCACCCAATCAATAAACCTGCAATTCGAGCCCTAAAATATAATACAAAACAAATTACTTACAAATTTTAATTGATTACCATTAAACCCTAAATAACAAATTTAGGGTTTCAAAAAACTTTACCACATCAGGACAAGATAGAAAGCGACGCCCTGGATGCCTTGGTGTCCATGACGTACGAACCACATCCTGTTTACCACAATGACAGAAGTTCATCTTTGATTTTTTAGAAGTGGAATAGATTTGATTTTAAGTGTGTCTGTGTGTGCTTTGTGATGAACTGATTGACTAAATAGGGTGGGTCAAAGTCTTTTAGGGAACAAAATTACTTATTGTGAAAACAATAAATAAGTTAAACGTTGAAACATGTAAAGACGAAAATACCCCTGTGGATGGTGAGTTAACGAGCCCACTTAACTCAATTTGGAGATAGGGGTGGATGGTGTGTAATAGTTTGGAGATAGAGATCAACGAAGCAAGAAAAAAAAGATAGGGACTCAATTAAGGATTTGACCTAAACCACAAGGACGAACCATGTAATTAACTCTTTTAAAAAAAATGTACAGAAAAAGTCTTTTGTAGACCTGTCACTACATAAGCGATCCGTGAAAATTTACGTAGATATCCCTTTGTTTTACCCAATGTTAAAACATCATCCTTAAAGAACAACTCCGTTTAACATAAATTAACGTAAAACATCGCGCTCCGCAGCGAAGCACGGGTGAAATACCTCGTATAAGCTTATACAAGCATGCCCTTATTATACGTTTTCAAACAATGAATTGGTAAGGGTTGTAAAATAAATAAACTACGCAATTTAAAGATTAGATTATCCATATAATTTGTTTGTATACATTAAATCTTTAAGGAGCGAATGTAAACAAAAAACTTAACTTAGAGGCTTTAGTGTAACTTTATAAAACTTTAGGGGGCAACTATGAAAGTTATATAACAGAATGGAACATTTTCTAATGAATAGTATCCCGTTCTGTTACATATTTGTGAAACTTATATACTATAACAAAAAGGAACATTTTCTAATAAATAGTGTTCCCTTCCGTTATATTTTTTATTTTTCATAAATGTATATTAGTAAAAACAACT